>CABHPQ010143215.1:292-12140 GCA_902168405.1 Peromyscus aztecus | reverse complement strand
CACACACACACACACACACACACACACACACACTCACTCACACACACACAGACTCATACACAGTTAGTACATACTTTGTTCCAAGGACTAAGTAAATTTTATCAGGAACTTTCTATAATGTCCTGAAGTTGAACTGAATATAGGAATATTAACATATGATAAATATTATTAAAGTTTTTGCATTAATTATATTTAACAAATGCATTCTAAGCCAAAGGCAGGTTAAACACTTAATGTATAATATTCCACTTCACCAAAAGTTACTTTGAAGATAATCATTATCTTCATTTATAATAGAACATTTGAAGCTTAGTGTCTTAGTTAGTGTTTCCATTGCTGTGATAAGACACCATGACCACAGCAACTTTTATAAAGGAAACTTTTATTTGGGGTGGCTCACTTAGAGTTTCAGAGGTTCAGTCCATTATCATGACAGGAAGGTTGGAGGTGTGCAGGCAGATGTGGTACTAGAGCTGAGAGTCCTACATCTTGCAGGCAACAGGAAGTTGACTAACACACTGGGTGTATCCTTGGCATAAGATACCTCAAAGCCTGCCCCCATAGTTATAGAGACCCACAGAGGTTTTCTAGTGAGAACTTACTCAGGGTCCAAGAATCTGAGCTTGCTTTACCCAGCAGGACTACATCAGGGGATGATTTGACCACAGGCATGGGTACCAGGTGTTTGGAAGGGTCTACACTTGGCTGTGCAGTGTGCTTTGATCTAGCGAGGGGGAAGTGTTTTGCCCCACCCCTTGGCATTGATATAAAAAGTCCTTTTGAAGAAGCAGAAGGGGCTGTTGGATTTTGATCCAGGTCCTCCCAAAGCTATCCTGTGTTTCTTTCTTCTCTTTGCTATCTTTCTATCTAATATTTTCCTATCCCTCTCTCCTCTTCATAGGAACCCTTGAAAAGGTGAGAGCTGGCCTCCCACAGATGGGGCCTAAACAGGGACTTGGGTACAGAGGAAGCAAGTGAGAGTAGGGAGCACCGTGGAAGCAGTTGGGCATGCCTGGTTATGAATTAAGGTTAAGGCAGTGGTATTTTATTCTTCAGATCAAAAAACTGTATATAGATAAAGCAGAGCGGCTGAAAGTTAAGCAGAAGCAAGTAATAAAAGTTAGGTTGCGGCAAGTATTTCTCTGTCTAGGTTTCTCTCTTCCTCTCTCTCTCAATTTCTAGCTATAAAATTAGGTAAAAATATAGGGTTAGGTATATGGATATTGTGTGGACTTAATAGGAAGGAATTTAGGGTAGGAGTAGAATTTCCCTAGCAATGGACCTGGCACACAGAAAGCAGCATCCAGGAGCAAGCAGCCACTGCAGACTTAGCAGTCTGAGAAAGAAAAGCCTATATGGGGCAGGGAAATAGTAAGCAGATTTTTGAATATTCACTTGCAGAGAGTGTGAAAACTAGGGGAGTTAAGGTAGAACAGCAACAAGTACAGAGCTTCTTGGAGTTCAGAGAGGAACTGTGTCCTTGGCTTTCCAACTCTGGGGATCTAGACACAGACTCCTGGGGGAGAATTGGAGTTGAAATGCAACAATATTGTGAGGAATATGGGCCAGAAAAGATTCCAGTGGAAGCTTTTGGCCTATGGGCACTAATTTGGGACAGTTTAGATCTGAGTCCTGAGCAGCAGTGGGGAATTTTCCCTGAGACAGCCTGAGCTGCCCCTAGATGGGGGCATTTTTACAAAATCATTTAATCAGGGTCAGCTCCCTCTTGGTCATCTTGGGATGAGACAAGGGAGGAACTGAAGGGCTTGAGAGACTTTGTAACTTCTCTTTCTGAAAAACTGGAGGCTCTTCAGGTCTGTCCTTCTCAGAAGGGTACTCGTCTTCCTTCTGTAGGGGCGGAATCAGACTCACCTGGGGGTTCGTCTATCAGAATGGCGAAGTTGCCCATATTTGCCCTGGCACAAAAGCCTCCCAGACCATGGCAAACCCTCACTGCTAACATCTCCCCTTCAAGCCAGTATTAGAGAAGCAGCTAGCAGACGGAAGGAGGTGCAAGGATTTCAAATGTTCCCTATAACTGAGTAGCAAGATGTCCAGGAAAATATCTTGTGAGTGCATGTTTCAAATCCCTTTAAACAACTTAAGGAAGTAAAAACTGCATGTAATCAAAATGGTCCGATGACTCCATTTACACAAGCATTGTTAGAAAGCCTTGCCTTTGAGGCCTTGCCTCCTGGGGACTGGAAACAAATGGCCAGAGTTTTCCTGTCAAGTGAAGGTTATTTGCTGTGGAAAATCGAGTTTGTGGAACAGTGTCAGTCCACAGCTGAAATAATTCAGGTCCAGCAGATTCCCATTACTTTTGATATACTTGCCCGAGAAGGCCCTTATCAGGAGACAGGTCAACAGCTAAATTTTGATGTGGCAGGGCATGCTTAGGTTAGTGCAGCTGCCAAAAAGGCCTGGAATAAGATTTTATCATCTGGAAGACAGATTGAGGATTTATCAAAGACAAGGCAAGGGCCTGATGAACTGCTTCAGGGTTTTGTTTCTAGGCTAATGTAAACAGCAGGCAAATTAATTTGAGATTCAGAAGCTGGACTTCTGCTTGTTAAACAGCTCACCTATGAAAATGCTTATGCTGAAGCAGGGGGAATCTCTGTGAGTTCAAAGCCAGTCTGGTCTATAGAATGAGTTCCAGGACAGGCTCCAAAGCTACACAGAGAAACCCTGTCTCCAAAAAAAAAAAAAAAAAAAAGAAAGAAAGAAAAAAAAAAAGAAAATGCTAATGCTACTTGTCAAGCCGCTTTGAAACCTTTTAGAAAGAAAGGAAACATCTCTGAATATATTCAGCTTTGTTCACATATAGGAACTTTGTATAATCAGGGGATAGTCATGGCTGCAGCATTACAGGGAAAAACAGTCAAAGATGTTCTTTGTCAACAAAGAAATTATGACTTTCAACAAGGGAGAGCTGTCAGACCACCAGGAAGCTGCTTTGGGTGTGGCCAGATTGGACAACAGGTCAAGAGGTGTTCTGAAAGGGGAAAAAGCTTAAGGGCAAATAAGGAGCCTGGGTTGTGCCTGAGATGCAAAAGATGGATGCATTGGGCTAATAGATGTCTATCAAGGATGGATACACAGGGGGAATCTGTTTCAGGGAAATGGATGGAGGGGCCAGCTCCAGGCCCCAACAAAGTAGATCTTTGGGGTAATTCTGCAGTCTGTCTCCCAGCAAAGAAATATTCTCAGGACCTCTACAGAGCAGCACCAGGTAATGCTGGATTAGATCTCAACTCTTCCATGCATATGGTTTTGACTCCTGAAATGGGGATGTAGACACTCTCTAGTGATGTTTATGGGCCTTTGTCAGAAGGCACTGTAGGGTTATTGCTGGGAAGAAGTAGTACCATCATGCAGGGGTTCTTTGCTGCTGCTGGAGTAATTGATGCTGATTATGTGGGAGAAATTAAGGTAATGACTCGTTCACCTAAGTGAATTTCTGCAATAAAGATGGGCCAGAGACTTGCAGTTAATTTTACTTCCTCAGGTGCAAACAAGAAATCCAGTTAAAAGGGATAAGAGAGGAGAAGTTGGATTTGGTTCATCAGATGCCTATTGGCTACAAGCCATAGGTTCACAGCATCCAGAACTCACTTTGGTTATAAACAAAAAAAGTTTCTCAGGCCTTTTAGATACTGGTACAGATATGTCTGTTGTCACTGCTAGTCAATGGCCTTCCCATGTGCCCAAAGATGGAAACTATTACAGAGCTGAAAGGGATTGGTCAAACTCAGTGTCCTGAGCAGAGTAACAATGAGCTCTCCTGGAAAGATGAGGAAGGTCATGAAGGAACTTTTTGACCATACATTGTCCCTCACTTGCCTGTAAATTTGTGGGGTAGAGATGTTATAAGCCACATGGGAGTATGTTTATATAGCCTCAATACAGTCATCACTAAACAAAAGGATCCTGACAAGGAGTTAGTAAAAAACAGTGATGGTCAAATGTCATCTTTGCTCCCTACAGAAAGGGCTAATAGGGATGGATTAGAGTATTTCCAGGAAGGGTCATTGAGCAGCCTGTACTCCATGCAGATCATATAACTTGTAAATATGACCATTCTGTGTGAATAGATCAATGGCCACTAACAGAAGAAAAAATACAAACTATCCAGCAGTTGGTACAGGAACAGTTGGATTGTGGCCAAATTGAACCTTCTAATTCTCCCTGGAATTCTCCTATTTTCCCAATCAAAAAGAAATCAGGAAAATGGAGATTATTACAGGATTTATGGAAAATTAACGAGACCGTACAGTCAATGGGAGCTTTGAAGCCTGGATTGCCTACCACTACAGCCATACCAGAAGATACTTATAAAATTGTTTTGGATTTAAAGGATTGTTTCTATACCATCCCTTTGGCTCCCCAAGATTGTCACAGATTTGCATTTAGCATTCCATCAGTTAACTTTAAAGAGCCCATGAAAAGATTTCATTGGAAGGTTTTGCCCCAGGGAATGGTCAACAGCCCAACATTATGTCAGAAATGTGTGGCTCAAACTATTCAAAAGGTTAGAGATCAGTTTCAGTAAGTCTATATTATTCATTATATGGATGATATTTTGCTTGCACATAAAGATGAAGAAATTTTGTGTGACACCTTTGGACGCCTTCAGCACTGTCTTACTCATGCAGGATTAATTATGGCTCCAGAGAAAGTGCAAAGACAGCCACCTTTTCAATATCTAGGATGTATGATACACCATAAGAAACTAAAGCCTCAAAAATTAGAAATAAGAAAGGATGGGTTAAAAACTTTAGATGATTTTCAAAAGGTATTAAGGGACATTCAATTGTTGTGACCTTATTTAAAATTATCTACCAGTGATTTGCAACCTTTAAGTGATATTTTAAAAGGAGATAGTGATCCTAATTCGCCCAGACAGTTAACTGAAAAAGGTAGACAGGTTCTTTTGCAGGTTAAGAATGCTATTCAATATCAGCAAGTATGATATATTAATTATGATCTATCTTGGCACACATATATTTTGCCCACTAGACATATTCCTACAGCAGTATTATGGCAAAATGGTCCTCTTTTATTGTTACACCTTCCTGTTTCACCAGCTAAGGTATTAAATCCATATTATGAAGCTGTGGCCTATTTGGTATAGAAAAGCAGGACTGAATCTAGACATTATTTTAGTAAAGAACCAAGTATTATCAGTGTTCCTTTTATGAAACAGCAAATTGATTGGCTTTTTCAAAATAATGATTCTTGGGCAATTGCCTTTTCTCAGTCTTTATGTCAAATTGATAATCGGTTTTCAGCTGATCAATTATTACAATTTGCTCAAATGCATTCATTTATATTTTCTAAGATTGTGATGAAAGATCCTGTAACAGATGCTTTGCCAGTTTTTACTGATGGTTATTCCAATGGAAGAGCTGCTTATGTTATCAATGGAAAAAGGTATGTAGTACAAACAACCGCAACTTCAGCACAGATAGTGGAATTACAGGTGGTGAATATGGTTTTTCAGTTTCTTATAGACAGCTTATTTAATTTATATACAGATAGTCAATATATTTATAGAACTCTTCAAGTTATAGAAACTGTTCCATGTACTGGGACTAGTAACTGTTAAGTTATAATGGTGTTTCAACAAATTCAAGATGCTATTCACCATTGAAAGCTATCATACTTTGTAGGTCACATTAGAGTTCATTCCAACCTTCCTGGTCCTTTAGCCAATGGTAATAAAACAGCTGATAAATTAACTTGGATGATCATCTTATCCCAAGTATAATTAGCTCAACAATCACATGCTTTTCATCATCAAAATAGCAAAAATCTAAGAAAGCAATTCAATCTTACCAGGGAAGTTGTTCAACAGATAGTTAAACAATGTGGGGTATGTCTGAAGTATTTTCCTGTACCTCACTTGGGGCTAAACCCTCAAGACCTTATTCATAATCATTTATGGCAAATGGATGTCGCTCATAATGCAGAAATTGGCAAGTTAAAATATGTACATATAATGATTGACACTTATTCACAATTTTTAATGGCTAGTACACAATCTGGAGAAGCTACAAAGCATATAATTGCTCATTGCCTGAAATGTTTCTCCTGTATGGGGAATACCAAAAATTATTAAAACTGATAATGGTTCTGGATATAGTAGAAAAGCATTTCAGCGATTTTGTTCCCAATGGCAAATTGAGCATAAAACAGGCATTCCTTATAATCTTCAAGGACAAGGCATAGTGGAGAGAGCCCATGGAAGTCTCAAGGTGAAGCTTCAAAAAATTAAAATTAAAAAAAAACACATAATGCATTGAAACATGCTCTTTTTGTTCTCATATATTTTCAATATGGATGTCTGTGAGCAGTCTGCTGCAGATAAATTTTGGCATGGTGGCACCCAAGCAACTTTTGCTCAGGTGAAATGGAAAGATCCTTGCTCGGGATTATGGAAGGGTCCTGACCCTGTTTTAATATGGGGTCGAGGGCGTGTTTGTGCTTTTTCACAAGATGAAAATGAAGCTTGATGGCTGTCTGAGCACTTGGTTCAGTGTGTGGAACAGAGAAATGTCAGCTCTGGTGACATCACAGCTGCTGATGCTCTCCCAGAAGAGTTTGAGTGAGAGTAGCTGAACCAGTGTTTTTGATCCACTGATGTTCCATCTTGCAGTCTGGCAAAAGCAGGAGACTAAAGGACTCTCCAGACTGCTGAGAAGGAGTTTGAGACAAAGGTTTTATCGATACTTGGTATTCAAGGACTAAGACTATAAAAACTGGAAGGAAACAGAGCCTGGAGCCACACCACTTCTGGTTGCTAGTGGCAAACCAATGCATGACTCCTTTAAGAGACAGGTCCCTGATTCCTAGTAGCTGAGAAGGAAGCTTTTCTAAGAGTTACAGAAGCTCAGTGAAATTCCACCTTCACCATAGGGAAGTTCTCCTAGGGAAAACTAACTGAAAGTGCCTCTGTAGCTGAAAGTGAAGCTCCAGAGATGCTTGTTTGAACTAGGTTGAGTTGTTGCATTCAGGGGAGCTGCAACAAATTTAGGACTCCTCGTATTTGGAACTGTTTGCCTGAAAATCATTACAACTTGGACTGTTAAAAGTGATTTTAGGGCTGCTGATGAGTCAGGCCCTGATCTTGGGCTGTCAGTGGAACTTTAAGATTGTTATTAGAACTGACTTTTTTGAGCTTTTGCAAACCTCAGAAATGAAACAGTTTTGAGTTCACCTATAATTTTAACTGTGGTGACTCACAATTCATGTACCCTCTGTCATGTTGGAAGAAAATGTAAATAGTTCTGTTAAGAGATCTCTTTTAGATGTTTGCTAAAGTTTGTCAAGTGCAAATAGTCCTATAGAGAGTTTGCTTTTGGATGTAAGTTTATAAGAATTGTAAATATGTATGGTAATATTCATGTTAGAATCATGTTAACCTGTTGATATTCATAAACCATGGTTTGGTGAAGCTAAGAGAGTCTTTAGGTTTGATGTAGTTGCATCAGGAGTTTATTGATTTATTTGATGCATTGACATCAAGAGATTATTGATTTAAAAAAAGGGCTTGGTGCAGCTAAGGCTGTTATAGACATCTTAGACCTATTCAGAAAGGACACTCCATCTAGGCCATCCTCTATTTCTTTATTGGGGGTGTGTGCCAGCTGTAGAGATTCTGTGTTGTTTCAGCTACTTGCAAGCTCTTAGTAGGGACCTGGGTCAGAGCTGAGTTAAGCTCTGTACTTTCCTCTACGAGAGGCTGGTAGTCAGAAATGGGTAAAGTCCTTCTTGCTAGCTGCCAACCTAAGACAGAAAGTGTATCTCCATGATGGGTAAGGCTAATTAGGGAAGAAGGGTGACCTAAGGCAGGCACAGTCTATCTGAGGGGTCTGAGAGACCCATTGAAATATTAAGAAGGGGAGCTGTAGAGACCCACAGAGGTTTCCTAGTGAGAACTTACTCAGGGTCCAAGAATCTGAGGTTGCGTTACCCAGCAGGGCTGCATAAGGGGATGATTTGACCACAGGCATAGTTACCAGGTGTTTGAAAGGATCTACACTTGGTTCTGTGGTGTGCTTTGATCTAGCAAGGGGGAGGTCTTTTGTCCCACCCCTTGGCATTGTTATAAAAAGCCTTTTTGAAAAGGCAGAAGGAATCATTGGGGTTTGATCCAGGTCCTCCTGAAGCTATCCTGTGTTTCTGTCTTTTTCCTCTTTGCTATCTTTCTAGCTAATATTTTCTTAGCCCTCTCTCCTCCTCATTGGCACCCTTTAAAAGGTAGGAGTTGGCCTCTCACAAATAATGACACACTTCCTCCAACAAGGCCATACCCACTCCAACAAAACCACACCTCCTAATAGTGCCATTCCCTATGAGATTATGGGAGTCAAATACATTCAAACTGCCATACTTAGTTATGGTAAACTCTTTAGTAAAACCTAAGTTACAGCTAATCTAGTATATCAGTAAGAAATAAAGTCATGGTGATTAACAAAAATAACTACTACTTTGTGTATTTCTAACAGAAGGCTTTGAGATCAGTGTATGATTTATGACCAACATCTACTTAAAATTTGACTCTAATCAAAAGAAATATTTGGAATTTTAAATATGATGAACAGAACTCTAATCATTTTAGTCATTTTTAAGAACATAAAAATTTTCAGAACACATGCATACATAGAACACTGACTCAAATACAGAGTCTTCAAAGAGATCCAATAAAGAAGCTAGTGCACACAATACTGTCTGAAGAAGCTGAGTCTACAGGTTAATATCTCTTGGGTTATCATCTAGGTTAGACTTGATATGTGAATTAATTCCAAGTTATCTTCCAGGTTAAGGGTGGCATATAAAACATGCAGATTTCTACTGTTCAGTCAAAAAACCCACTCAAATAACAAAAGAGATTATGGAATGAAAATGATAAGCTCAGAGGGATGGGAATAATGAAAGTAGATAAACCTGTGAAGCTCCAATGCAGAAGTCATGGTTAACACCATGGGAACAAAGAAACAGAATCCCAAGACAATTGTTTGGAAAATTAAGAGGCAGCTAAATTGTATCATAAAGTCACCAAACAGCTCAATAAAGAATATTAGATACCCAAGAAAATGAGTTAGAGATAAGCTAACAGAGATTTTCTTAAAAGTTGAAGAGAGGCTGGACTAGGAAAATAGTTCAGTTGATAAAGTGCTTGCCATAAGAACCTGAATTTGGTCCCAGAATCTATGTTAAAGCTAGGCATGGTTCCATGAGGTTATAATTCCAATGCTGGAGAGATAGAGACAGGCAGGTCCCTGGTTGGCCGCACAACCTAGCCTAGTTGTTGAATTCCAGACCAGTGAAAGACACTGTCTTAAAAAACAAATAAACAAAAAAAAAAAAACAATAACAAAAGAAAAACCTAGAGGAAAAAAAAACTCAAGTTGTTCTCTAACATAAACATATGTACATTTAAGAAAGACTTTCTAGAGACTTTCTCTCATTCCATGCAACTGTCTTTCTTGGTTGACCAAAATACAGGATATTTTTTCTGGGGGGACACCAGAAAGAATAAAAATTTCAGAGTCTTGTTAGACATTGTGCAGTATGGCCAAACGTTAGAGACCAGCTTGAGTGACATAAGTTGATCTTGTTTCCAAACACACAAAAACCAACCAAACAAACAAAAGCCATTCATTACTTAGGGATCTTTATAGGGACAGGGGAATCCAATGAACATTTTTATTTTGAGTATCAAGACCTCTGTTTTCTTCTGCTGCATGGCCTCTAAAAGAACAGCAGTTCCACTTCTACCTCTTAGGCAGACGTCACTCTAGGGAATTGATCCAGCTGAGACAAAAGCTATAATAAGGACAGCCAGGTGTCCCCCGAGTGAAACCCCCGGTCAGGTCACACTGAGAAAGGAGCACACAGGAAGAACCATGTAGAATTCGTTTACTTGTACCATAAGTTTGATCCAGAATAATGGATGACTGTCAACATTTGAAGAAACCTGCTAGCATACAACATATAAGCATTCCAAAAGATCAGGAATAAAAGGAATGTGGAAAGCCAGGGGCTATAAAGGAGAGGGAAAACGTAGCACCAGAGAGAACCATCGCTGTTGGTAGAGAGATGAAATCGTAGCACCAGAGAGAACCATCGCTGTTGGTAGAGAGATGAAAACAATGAAGCTTTTGTCAAAGGATGGGTTCCTGTCAAAGAATGTGAACCTAAACATGTCACCCTAAATAATAGTTTAAAAACTGTTTCCTGACATGAGAACATAATTACAGAAATTTGTATAAGAGATGCAAGATTCAAAGATGGAAGTAAGAACAAGAAGGCATTTTTTTTTTTTTAAGGAAAAAGGGAGATGATTTAGAATATTGACCCAGGAGTTTCAACATCTGAGAACATTGTTTTAGGAAAGAAAGAAAAAAAAAAGGAAATAAATCACACAGTAAATAGTTCAAGTAAGAGTTGAAGGGCCCATACATGCTCAGCACAGTGCTGATAATGGATTCCACCAAGACATGTGTGGTGGATTACTACCTAAGTGATCCTTGGCTGTATTAGAGAGCAGGCTGAGAACGGCTTGGCAAGTCAGCCAGCAAGTAGTAATTACTCCCTGGTGTCTGCCTCAGTTCCTGCCTCTAGCTTCCTTCTTGAGTTGCTGCCCTGACTTCCCTTCATGATGGACTGTAGATTGTAAGTCAAATAAACCCTTTCCTTCCCAGTGTTACTCTTGCTCATGATATTTACCACGGCAACAGAAAGCAAACAAATGTAGAACTATTGAACTTAGTGTCTGTGGTAACTTCTATTTAGAACAAAACTTTAAATTGTACAAAAAAAAAATCACCCATTCAGATTGCTGACAAATGATTTGGGCTAATAGATGTTCAACGTTATATGATAAAATACTTAAGTATAGCAAGTGCCAGATTTGGCCCAATTACAGAGAAAGTAATTTAGCTGAGCTTCTTGAAAAGGAAAGAGAGATGAGAGAAAGAGAGAGAGAGAGAGAGAGAGAGAGAGAGAGAGAGAGAGAGAGAGAGAGAGAAACGGGGGTGGTGGTAGTATTTCTCTGTTAACTAGAGCTGGGGAGCCGGGTAGTTGTGATTTTTTTTAATAGTAGCCCAGCTTCACTGGCTGAGCCCTGCCTTTGCTGTGGAAGGAAAAGTTATTCCTCACTGAGCATTAGCCTCAAAGGACTGCAGATCCATGCCTGCTGGTTTCAATTAGCGTGCCAGCCCCAATGGCATGTCCGGCAGCCGGTGTTTTATTAGGGCTTGGTCATCTCCTCCTCCGAGCCACGTGAATGGCCTGCGGTTCTACAAGCTTCCCTTGACCTTCCAATCCCTCTGGAGCTGTGCGACCGCTGGAAGCTGAAGCCACAGCTGTCTGCCGCTTAACTCCCAAAGCCCAGTCTGCTCTGCGATCTTCCCTTGGGACAGAGAGGGAAAGCAAGTTGATAGAAATGTCTCTCCCTGAAAGGAACTTGTTGTTATAAAGCTTGGAGTGGGTTTGAGCGCTGGGATGAGTGCGTGGCTGCAGCTGAGAGGTGAAAGGTGAGGACCCTGAGGGATTTCCTGCTGCTCTCAGCCAAAGGACCAGTTCTGGGCTAAATAAAGGCAAGTGGCAGTTTATGAATTCAGAGCAGGGCAGGGATATTTAAAAGTCTGGCACATGGGACTCCAGAGGAGTGAGTGGACCTGGAATTTAGCCTAAAGAAGAGAAGGTTGAGGGTGATTTAAAAAGGAACTCTAGAGCAGGAAATGTCATTATGGTAGGAATGAGGACCAGATGTTCTCTGTGTCATCAGAGCACACAGCAGAGAAAGAATGACCTTACAGCTAAGGCAGAACCTTGC
>CABHPQ010143214.1:0-15428 GCA_902168405.1 Peromyscus aztecus | reverse complement strand
AATGGAACTCCTGGCCCAGCCCGCGGGCGTGGGACAGAGAACAGTCAGGTAAGCAAGAGAAAGCTTCCACACCCGAGACCGCCTGGGCCTCAGGGAGGAGTTTTTCCGACAGTGCTGGATGCAAATTAAATGCTTCCCTCCACTGGAGACTTATCTCAGCGCTCTAACCAGCCCGGATATTCAAATCGCGGGTTTGGGTTTTCACTGCCTTCCGCTCCTCGCCGCCGAGCGCGGGAAGCAGAGCTTGCCACCTGCTGCCTCCAGCTCCGCCATCTTTTCGCCCTGAGTCTACCTCACCTGCATCCAGGCGCCTGGCCATCACTTGTTATTGTTCTCCTGCCTTCCTGCAAACATAAGCTGCTTGACGGTCTTAGAGGAAGGAACGGCATGTGTTCAAGCCCTGTTCCTCACACTTAGACTTAGTCCACCAGGGGCAAGGAGCGTTCAGCCTAGTCACCTCTCAGGACATGGCCTCTTAGTCCACAGCACAGAATGGCACCTCGTTTGGGTCAGTACAGTGTCCCAGAACCATGGCACTGATTAACACACCTCATTTAGGAACTAAAAGGATGCTGCTCCTGCCCTCCACCCGCGGCGGTGGGGTCCTGGATGGCAGCCATGGAATTTCTTCTTGCCAGATGATATGAACCACGCACTAAACGAAGATAAGCCACAGCTGTGTATTCCCAGCTCCCCACTGTGTTTCACACTTTTGTGTGTGTTTCCTACCCCACGTGTGCTAGAGTAAGCAAATGGGGTTAAGGATTGGGGAAGCCTGGGTAGGGCTGAACAAACCCCCCACACACTTACTCCTTCCAGCGCCCTTGACTCCTGGTTATTTACCTCTCAGATTTTAAACAAGCAAGCCTCTCCAGGCCCTATAAAGTGTCAAGGCAACCATCCACTTAGAGGGCCCTCTTCAGTTAGCTGCCAAGTGTTTCTGGCCCTCTCTGCACACCTCTTGAACAGTGGTCTCTCCTGGCTGCTTCTGCTTCCTCATTCCTCAACTCTAGGCAAAATGACCACATACACACACACAGAGAGAGAGAGAGAGAGAAAGAAAGGCCCTTCTTTACCCTGCTCAGGTGAGAGTAGCCCATAACCTTCATTTCACCCACCAATGGGGCAGAAACTGCTTTGCTTCTTCCTCTGGACTACCTCCGCACCTCTGGGTGTTCTCCCCTTCTGGAATCACTCTACTACCTCAGTTTGCGGAGGACTGTCCTCTCTCTCCCGGTTCAAGTCCCGGTACCTAAGACCTCTGCCTCCGTCCACGGCATCCTTAAGTGCCACCGGTTGTGAACAGCACCTGAAATGCAGGGCAGCACTCTAAGCCCACAGCTGCCCTCCCTCTGCTTTACTCTCTCTTGGAGAATCATCTCCACCCTTGCTTGTCTTGAACTCCCAAATCAGCCAGACCTCTTCTTTTAAAAAAGAGAGAGAGAATCAAATATCCAACTACCTGCCATGCACCTCTATCTAGAGCTCACAGAAAAACACCCATGGTATGTCCAAAACTGTAGCTCATCCTCCACCTTTATAACTGCCCCCTCCCGAAGCTATTAGCGCGACCATCTGAATTAGAAAGTTAGGAATGAATGAGTCACCCCCGATGACTCACTAAAGCCCTATCTGTTTCACCTCGGATTCCTACCTCCATTCCCCTGGCACCCATCCTTTCTGAGCTATGCTGCTTTGGCAGCCTCCCACCAGCCTTCTTCAGACAGACTCATCCTCCGTCCGTCCTGCTAAAACCCTACAGTCAGCGCACTTAGGCTTTTTTTTTTTTTTTTTTTTTATTACACTTATTTGTTGGGGGTGGGGAGAGCATCACGGCACAAGGGTGGATGCCAGAGAAGGATGTTTCAGAGTTGGTTCTCTGGTTCTACCCTCTAAGTCCCAGGGATGGAATTCAGGTGGTCAGGCCTGGCAGTGCCTAGAACGGCCGTCTCACAGGCCAGCACTCAGGCTTTTAAAAGACACTAAGAGGGGTTGGGGATTTAGCTCAGTGATAGAGTGCTTGCCTAGCAAGCGCAAGGCCCTGGGTTCGGTCCTCAGCTCTGGAAAATTAAATAAGTAAAATAAATAAGACACTAAGAGCTCACACTTGGTGATACATGCCTGTAAGATCAGCACTAGGGAGGTGGAAGCATGGAGAATTTGTAGCCAGCTGGGCCTATGAGACCCCGACAACTCATTTTGTTGTCTCAAAAAACAACCTTGAAAAGCCCAGACTTCAAGATGCAACCAAATTTCTCAAACTAAGGCAACTCATAGGACAAGGAAACTCCAGGAAGAAATAAAGCAGTTAAATATTTCAAGAAGTTTCTTGCTACAGATGCTTTAAGTATGGAGAGAAGAGAATCTGAAAACTAGTTTGGGGAGGAGATGCTGAGTCAGGCTTGAACATGTTTAAAGGCTGAGGAAGACATGGAAAAGAGAGTCCCCAAACAGGACCGAAAGTGAGGAGAGCCAGTCTTGAAATTTTTGAAAGCTTGAGTGATACTCAACTTATCACATTTCTGGGTCCCAGACTTCTGTTATGCTAGACCCAGGCTTTCCTTTTCCTGGTCACTATTTAAGGCCCAACCCAAGCTGAGTATGTTGGGCCACACCTAAAATTGAAGCTATTAGGGAATGAGTCAGGAGGATCACATGAGTGCTGGAGTTCAAGGCCAGCCAGAGTAACATATGGAGACTGTACCTCCAAAAAAGAAAAGAAAACAGCAGAAACAGAGACAACAGAGCACTCAACCCAGGACGGCAGATGCAGACCACAGTCCTACAGACCTGTCTGACGATTCTTGCGACAAAAAGTAGTTTTCCATCATCAAAATCCATCTTTACTTTTTCTCAACCCCCAATCCCTTCTGTCACTTTAACTCCTGTGTTACCAAGAAAACTGCAAAGCATCTGTAGAGACTTATACTCAATCCCCTTGCCCCAGATCTACACATCACCCCCATACTACATCTAGTTTTTGTTTGTTTGTTTTTATTCCCATTCTAAAGACACAAAGCACCCTCCGGACAGAGCTATCTGTCTATAACAGCGGTTCTCAACCTTCCTAATGCTGCGACCCTTTAATACAGTTCCTCATTTTGCAGTGACCCTCAACCACAAAATTATTTTGTTGTTATTTCATAATTTTGCTACTGTTATGAATCATAATGTAAATATTTTTGGAGGTAGGTTTGCCAAAGGGGTCGCAATGCACAGGTTGAGAACCACTGCCCTAAGTTCAGGGCGAGGCCCCAAGGAGTTCACCACTGTTCTCAATGCCAGGGGACTGTGTTTCTAGCTCTCTACTTGCCCACCCCGACAGAATTCATCACCCCATCTTTCATTTCTATTTATTTTTTTATTTTATGTGCATGAGTGTTTTGCCTGCATGTATGTCTGTGTACCACATGCCTGACTGGTATCCTTGTAGGCCAGAAGAGGGTGTCATCTCCTGGAACTGGAGTTACAGACAGGTTATAAGCTGCTATGTACCAGGCAGGAATTGAACCTGGACCCTCTGGAAGACAGCCAGCTCTCTGCAGTCCGTTATTTATTTTTGAGACAGAGTCTCTCTTTGTCACTCTGGCTGGCCTGGAACCCACTTGTGTAGACCCAGAATGGCTTGAAATTTGTGGCAGTCCTCCAGGGAGTACTGAGACTCCAGGCATGCCACCTAGCTCTCCCTCTTTGAAACACCTTTTCTACCAATTATGTTTGATTATGTAGTCTTGGAATTCTTCCTCTGTCGTCTGTCTGTCTCTCTCTCTCTCTCTCTCTCTCTCTCTCTCTCTCTCTCTCTCTCTCTCTCTCACACACACACACACACACACACACACACACACACACACACTGTCAAAGAGCCAACGCTAACCCCTCTGATGTATACAATGATAACATATTCTTCCCAGGTAACCTTGTCTACCATGGCTATAACTATCATCTGCATGGACATTAATAATTTCCAGCTACATCCCCACAGCCCACCCCTCTCTTCAGGGAATCAGGACAATGCAGACCTCTGCCCCTACCTTTGTCATTGTTGTTTGTTTTGTTTTCAAGATTTAATTTTTTTTTAATTATATGGTGGTGGCAGGGGTGAGTATGTACATGTAAATGCCCAAGGCTATGAAGGCCAGAGGTGCCAGGCCTCCTTGAGCTGAAGTTACAGGGTCTTGTGAGCCACTCAGTGTGGGTGCTGAGAATTGAACTTGAGTCCTCTGGAAGAGCAGCAACGTGTTCTCAACCACTGTGTCGTCTCTCCAGCCCTTTGTTTCCTTCTTTAGTTGTTTGTTTGTTTGTTTGTTTAGGTTTTTGGTTTGGTTTGGTTTGGGTTTGGGTTTTTGAGACAAGGTTTCTCTGCATAGCCCTGTCTGTCCTGGAACTCACTATGTAAACCAGTCCAGCCTAGAATTAATTCAGAGATCAGCTTGGTTTTACCTCTGATTCTCAAGTGCTTAGACTAAGTACGTATGCCAGGACGCATGGCTTGTCTCTTAAATATATCTTTTTTTTTTTTCAATGAGAGGGTCTCCTCTTTCAGATGACTTTGAACTTTTGATCCTCTTGCCTCCATTCCCCGAGAGAGGAGACTGACAGACATGGGCTACCATACCTGGTTTATGAAATGCTAGAGACAGAACCCAGGGCTTTGTGAATGCTACCCACGTAGTTTACCAACTGAGCTGCATCCTAAGCCCATTTTAGGTTGTTCCAAGGCACAGTTTCAGGTATCCCAGGTTTTCCTCAAACTTATTATGCAGGTAAAGATGACCTTGACGTCCTTCCTCTACCTCCCGAGTGCTGGAATTAGAAGTATGTGCCATCACCGGGTGTAGTGGCACACACCTTTAGTTCCAGCCCTGAAGAGGCAGAGAGGCAGGTGGATCTAGTTCCAGGACACTAGAGCTATTAGACAGAGAAACACTGTCTCGAGGGGGAAAAAAAAAAAAAAGCCTGTGCCATCAGGCCGGCCAACATACTACACTGTCTTATCTGCTACTGTCGAAGGACACCTTGGTTGGTTCGATGTCTTGGCTATTGCGAATCTCATTAAACATGAGAGTACAGGCATCCCAGTCGTGGAATGATTCCATTTCCTTTTGGATGCTATTCTTTGTATTTCCTACTCTTTCTCTACCCACCGCCAATCTAATACTGTGGCCATCACAAATCTGCCCACACGTCTCCGTGACCATCACCACTAGAACAATCCCAGTCACCTCCACCTCTCAACCGGAACTGCTGCAGTTGCCCCCCAGCTGGTTCCTCCACTGTCACCCTTCCGCCACTTCCAACCACGGCTCACATCCCGCGCACGCGCTGGGGCACAGCTGCGGATGACGATCTTCAGAGGCTGCCCATTTCGCTGGGAATCAAATGTAAACTCTGTTGACCTCCGAGGTCCAGGCCTTTCCCCTTTCAGTGGCACGCGGCCACCCTCACCCTGAGTCCCCTGTCCACCTTCCTCATCCTTGTCACATGGTCCTCTCTCAGTTCCTCATGCACACCCAGCTCTTTCCTGCCTCAGCCTTTGCACAACCCTCCCCCTCCCTCCCTCCCTCCCTCCCTCCCTTCCCCTTTCTCTTCTCGTAAGCTGACTCTTAGGAACTCGACTCTGGACTTACACACTCACACGTCAGATCTTGAGAAAGTGCCAGCCATTCCTTCTCTCCCTTTATCTTCTTCTATCTCCTTTGCTCATTTTGGAACCATTGTCACAGTTTTACTTGCCAGTATATGTTTATTTAAATCTTCACATAGTATACATACCATACCATATCATACTATACTATACTATATACTATTCCATCCTATAACCTCTGGGAAGATGGGAACCACAGACCATGGGTGTAGCTCCATGGCAAGACACTTGCTGAGCACCCCACAAGGCCCTAGGTTCAATCCCCAGCACTAACAGAAAGAGAGAGAGAGAGAGAGAGAGAGAGAGAGAGAGAGAGAGAGAGAGAGAGAGAGCATTTGTGGTTCCAGCATCTTTCAAGAAGAGGCATTTAAAGGGAAGGTGAAGGACTGGTCGGCTGGCTCGGCAGGCAAATGCACTTGCTGTACAAACTGGTGATGCAAATTCCATCCTAGGAGCTCACCTTAAAGGTGGAAGGAGAAACCGCCATACTGATTTCCACAGTGGTTGTACAAGTTTTCACTCCCACCAACAGTGGAGGAGTGTTCCCTTTGCTCCGCATCCTCTCCAACATAGACTGTCATTAGTGTTTTTGATCATAGCCATTCTGACAGGTGTAAGGTGGTATCTCAGAGTCGTTTTGATTTGCATTTCTCTGATGATTAAGGATGTTGAGCATTTCCTAAAATGCCTTTTAGCCATTTGAGATTCTTTTGAGAATTCTCTATTTAGCTCTATAGCCCATTTTTTAATTGGATTGTTCAGTATTTTGATGTCTAGTTTCTTGAGTTCTTTATATACTGTGGAGATCAGTCCTCTGTCAGATGTGGGGTTGGTGAAGGTCTTTTCCCATTCTGTAGGCTGTCTTTTTGTCTTATTGATCGTGTCTTTTGCCCTACAAAAGCTTCTCAGTTTCAAGAGGTCCCATTTATTAATTGTTGCTCTCAGTGTCTGTGCTACTGGTGTTATATTTAGGAAGTGGTCTCCTGTGCCCATGCATTCAAGAGTACTTCCTACTTTCTCTTCTACCAAGTTCAGTGTAACTGGATTTATGTTGAGGTCTTTGATCCACTTGGACTTGAGTTTTGTGCATGGTGACAGATATGGATCTATTTGTAATCTTTTACATGTTGACATCCAGTTATGCCAGCACCATTTGTTGAAGATACTTTCTTTTTTCCATTGTATAGTTTTGGCTTCTTTATCAAAAATCAGGTGTTCCTATGTGTGTGGATTAATGTCAGGGTCTTCAATTTGATTCCAGTGACAGTATGTCACTTTTTATGTCAGTACCAAGCTGTTTTTATTGAAATTTTCTTAAGTGACAACTGGGTATCCTGGCATACTCCTACCATCCTGGCATGAGGATCAAGTGTTCAAGGCCAGCCTTGGCTAGATAGTGAATATAATATGAGTCCAAGGCCAGACTCAACTACATTATACTCTGTAACAAAACAAGCAAACAAAAAAATTGGCAATAAAGATGAGATCGAGAGCATAAGAACTTAGTTATTACTAGGGCTTGAAAGGACAGAAAAAGAAGGGACAGAGAGGAACTGAGTGTCAGAATGGGACTGAAGCTGTGTAGACAGAAGTTTGCTATAGAGAAGTAAAGTAAACGACGTCAAATAAATTGGCAATAAAAGGCAGATGCTAGCCAGGTGGTGGTGGTGCACATAAAGATCCCAGCACTCTGGAGGCAGAGGCAGGCGGATCTCTGTGAGTTCGAGACCAGCCTGGTCTACAAAGAGAGATCCAGGACAGCCAAGACTACAGAGAAACCCTGTCTCCAAAAAAGAAAAGAAAAAAGGCAGATGTAGCTGAGTATGGTGGCCCTCACCTTTAATCGTAGCACTGGGAGTGTTGAATCTGAAAGACCTGTAGTTTAGTTCAAGGCCAGTCTTGCTTACTTGAGAAGAGGGTGAGGAGAGGAAGGGAGGGAAGGAAGGGAGGGAGGGAAGGAGGGAGGGAGGGAGGGAGGGAGGGAGGGAGGAAGGAAGGAAGACGTCTATTCCTAATACCTGGGAATGCAGGCTGGAAGATTAAAAGTGCCAGACCATCCTGAGATATATACTGAGAACTTTTGTTTTGAGCCATAAACTGTTATGATGTCTGTTTACACCAAAACCAGACTCAGTGAGCTAGTTCAGGGAGTAAAGATGTTTGAGGCCAAGGCTGATGACCTGAATTTGATCCCTGGGACCCACACAGTTACAGACTTCCATGAGCTGTCCTTTGATCCTCACATGTGGACAATGACATGCACACACCCACACACTCCCTCGTGGGAGCTTATCACTCTGTTTACTGTTCGGTGTCTGGCTATCCCATTCCTCTGCATTTATTCATGAATGCCTGTGTCTCTTCTCCTTTTGTTACTCATTCTTGGTTTGGGGTTTTCTTTTTGTTTGTGTGAGGTAAGACACTCGATCTCAGCAGATAGCTGAGGCTGTCATTGGACTCCTGGTCCTCCGGCCTCTATGTTCCAAGTACTTAAAGCACAGGCATGTGTGTCCCCATACTCGTGTGTCCCCATACTCATGTGTCACCATACTCATGTGTCACCATACTTGATTGACTCACGTTCTTCATTCTAGACTTCTTAACAGTTTAGTGTATTATTTTACCCAATGTTTACAACAGTATTAGGATTTATAAACTGTTATGATGTCTGTTTACACATAACACTGAAGAAATCTTCAAATCTCATTTTGTAGAATAGTAGAATATATATATATATATATATATATATATATATATATTTCATCTAAAGCCACAGAGTCAGTAAATGTAACATGCAGCATTCAGATGCAAACAGCTTGGTTCTAGGGCTAAACTCCTGACAGCCAAGACCAAGTGAAGCTGCGATAATCAGCCTCTGGCATGCAGAGTGTCTGCTCAAGCACCCAGACTTCAGCTGCCTGGTGAACAGGACCTTTTTACCTACTCCTAGATCCCTACCTCTTTCGAAGCATTGGGACAGAATGCTGCTGAGCAAGACTACAGAGCACTGGGTGACAGAGGCACTGATTTTCAGACTTGCTATGACCCCATAGCAATGGAATGGTTCCTGTTTTATGTATTGATTTGTTTGGTTGGTTTTGGAAACAGGGTTCCTTATAGCCCAGGCTGGCTTTGAACTCTGATCCTCCTGCCTCTACCCACAAGTACTGAGACCACAGGTATGTAATACCATGCTGGACTCAAATACCATTTTATAGGGAGGAAAACTGAGGATCACAAGAGGAGATAATTTGTGTGAGTCCTTCAGACTAAGTCCAGCCTTCTGCTGCCTCCACAAGAGAAAATACGTGTTTTAAGACAGATGTGATGACTCACACTGGTAATTCTAATACCCAAGGGTATTAGAGGTAGGAGGGTCACTGGGAGTTTGAGGTCAGCCTGGGCTACACAGTGGGTTCCAGGCTAGCATGGGCTATAGAGTCAACTCTGTCTCAAAACAATTACAAAAGAATAAGAAAAGGAGAAATAAGAAAAGAATAAGAAAACTAAGCCGAGTGTGGTGGCTCATTCTGTAGCCTGTCCCCCATGAGGCTGGAACAAAAGGATTACCATGGGTTCAGTGTCAGCTAGGACTGTCTAATAAGTTTCAGGTCAACCTGGGCTGGCTACAGAGTGAGACTTTCTCTCAAAGGAATGAACTAGGCATGGTGGTATATACCTTTAATTCCAGGCCAACCTCATCTACACTGTGAGATCCAGGCTAGCCAGGACTACATGGTAAAACCCTGCTTCAGACAACAGCCATCAACGATGTGAAAAAACAAGACGGGGGAGACAGTTCAGAGCCTCAAGATGGGGAGTTTGATCCCCAGGACCCACATGGTGGAAGGAGAGAACCAGCTCCTGAAAGTTGTTCTCTGACCGCCACACCTGCAGTGTGGCATGTGCACACGTACACACACATACACACACACACACACACACACACACACACACACACAAAATGAATATATGACAATTTATGTAATAAAATAAACATTTTAAATTGAACAAAAAAAAAGCACTTTGAATACCGGAGCACTTGGCTAGCTAGCATACATGAGGCCCTGGTTCATCCTCAGCATGGCAAAATAATAACAGCAATAACATAACATGCTTATGAGAGATATAATGGATCACAGGCCACTACCGTTTGCAAACTTGTTTCCTGATAGGGACCTCTTTACCAGACTCCCATAGATTAAAAACTGAGGTTGGTTATGTGTTCCAGTTCTAAGGTATTAATGGTCCCACCCCATTCAATTTCAACTTACTCTGGGTTTAACAAGTAGGTCACAGAATTCCACAGTCAGCTTGAGTGTGCCCATGCAAACCTGCCCTAACACTGTATTACAGTACTCCTCATGTGAATCTGGAGAGAAGTACAAACAGCACTTCAAGTTAAGGGTTGAAGGGCAGGCCGCACCTGGCTCAGTTGTTGCAGAGAGTGTCCTCGTGTCTAGATGTGGTGACTGCATTTGTATCAAGAAAAGAGCAGTTGTGCTAAAGGCATGGAAACTGACTTTAAGTCTTAGCCTTCTCCTTGTAAGCCAAACATTTCTTAATTGGAATCCCAATTGTTGTATTATTTTTATTTGTGGTATTGTGAATTAAACCTAGAGCCTCATGCATGTTAGGCAAGCACTAGGTCTCTTATTTTGCGAATAACTTTTTACTTAGTTGCCCAGCCTGGCCTTGAACTCATAATCCCCCTGCCTCAGCCTGCAAAGTAGCTGGCCTTACAGTAGTTCTGTGCCAGCAGAGCACGCCAATCTCAGCTCTAATGCAGTATTACCCCCTTCACAGGATATTTGATCATCTAACAACCATGCTTAGCACTTACTATCTGTCAGGCATGAAGTACTCCCCAAGTCATATTATCAGCAGAGAGGTGAAGGGACAAGCTCAAGAGACCATAATTCTAAGTCACACAGCTACCAAGTAAGACTCAAGACTTGAACTCAGCTGCAGAGCCCATGTCTTTCTCCTAGACTCTAGAGCGGTAGTTCTCAACCTATGGGTCATGACCCCTTTGGGGGTTGAATGACCCTTTCACAGGGGTCACCTAAGACCATTGGGGGAAAAAATCATTACATTATGATTCCTAACAGCAGTAAAATTACATTTATGAAGTAGCAATGCAAATAGTTTTATGGTTGGGGGTGGGGGGGGTCACCAAACATGAGAAACTGTATTAAAAGGGTCGCAGCATTAGGAAGGTTGAGGACCACTGATCTCAAGTCAGTTAGCTACCTGGTTCCCTCCTTTCTTTGTTCACTCTTCCTTCCTTCCTTTTCCTCCTTCCCCCCCCCCTTTTTTTTCTTTCACATTTAGCTGCCGCTGGGAGCCAACCTCCAGCTTTGTGCCCACACCCCACTCTTCCACCGTGCTGTACCCCACCCAATGCACCAGTTTTCTGGAGTCCCCTGGAACACTGTACCACACTCCTCCACACTGCCTAGGGCCGTGTTTGTTCTATGAGAGAGAGGTGAGGAACTGTGAGAAAGGACTCATGGGCCACACAGCCACCACACTTTACAGAGAAGCCTTGCTGACATCTGCCCTACGGCATCCTGCCCGAGTGTATGGGGTGACACACTGGTTATTAGTTGTGGCTGAAACTGGTTTGGAAATTACCTTTGCTGACCAGTAAGACAAGTGAGAATAATGTCAGTGCGGTGACTGGACTGGCTTTTGTATTCTAACAGTTGGGTCAGGGAAATGGCATTCTTCACAGCACAAGGTGTGACCTTTGATGATAAATAACCCATAGAAATCTGTGTTTTCAAGGCCTTGAGCCAATGTTTTCCCCCAGCTGCCTAACCTACTCCCATTCTTAGGAGTACCTTTCTCTCTCTCTCTCTCTCTCTCTCTCTCTCTCTCTCTCTGTTTGCTTGTTTGTTTTTGTTTTGTTTTTCTGAGACAGGGTGTCTCTGTGTAGTTTTGGTGCCTGTCCTGGATCTCGCTCTGTAGACCAGGCTGGCCCTCGAACTCACAGAGATCTGCCTGGCTCTGCCTCCCCGAGTGCTGGGATTAAAGGCGTGCGCCGCCACCACTGCCGGGCTCTTTCTCATTCTTAATGAACTGTCTCTATCCAGTCAGAGAGAGAGTGAGAACACTTCTGTTTCCTACTTCTTGGGATTCCAACATCTTCGGGTTGACCTGAACTCAGCCTGTCCTGCTAACCCACACCTGTAATTCTACTCACGTGGGAGGATGAAGCAGGAGGGCATAAACGCAAGACATGCCCGGGCTACAAAGGAAGCATGAAGTCAGTGGGACAACATAGCAAGACCCTTTGTGTCAAACACATCTGTAATCCCAGCAGCTACGTAGAGGTAGGGAGATCAGAGTTGGAGTTCAGGAACCTTTCTTGTAGGGGGTGGGGGGTGTGTGTGGGGGGGGGGGGGGGTAGCTCCGTGGTAGCCACTCTGCTCATGTTGTGTGAGGCTCTAGGTTCCGCCATGAAGTGGGGAGAGGGAAGGAGAAAGTCAAAGGCTGCTCATGCAGGCTGCCCTCTCGGGAATACTGTAGTGGGTTTCTAACGACCTCTCTCACAATCATCTGCAGTCCCGCTGGATGACTCCCCTGCCTAAAGAGGGGCTTTTTGCACACCAGGGCAAAGCCAGCTCTTCCACGGCGCTGAAGCACTAGGCGGGCATCTCGACACCTGTCACCCTGTACCCTGGGCTGCGTCTCCAAGTGCCCGCCGTTTCACATTCCAAAGAAGCTCCTCGAAGCCTGTCCTTCACGGGCCTCCTGTATCAGTCAGTCGTTAAAAACTTCCCCTGACCTTTGTAGCTACTTCCTATGAGCCTCTGAGGGACTGACTGCCAGTCACCCGTGGCCTGTTTTCAGAGCTGGCAGCTTTGACTTCTAGAGCAAACATGGGACAAGCCCAGGCTCCAGGGTGATCTCCTGAGGTTTTGTTTTAGGGTTCCTAGTTCCAAAAGAAGATTGTTTTCATGGGAAGGATTAGTAGGGTAGTTGGGAGCCTGAATGCCACATTCAGGTAGATAGACTCTCATTGCTATAACCCACAAGTCTCTAATCTCAATATCTGGGTAGCCAGAAGGCTGTAATCTTCTGTTTGCTTTAGACAGTTGCTTCCTTGTAGGTTAGGGGAGGGGAGGAGGGGGAGGGGCTTTTGCTCTTATTTACTTTTATTTTTTCTCAAAGCAACGATGCCTCCGCAGAGTTAGTAAGTGAAGGCAATACTGACTGCCAGCTGCGGTGTGGGAGTTCCACCGCCAAAGAATTTCTTTCTTACACTTTTCAAAAGCGAGCCTGTCCAAGACAGGCCTTCAGCTTGGCTTCACCTGTAATCTAATCCAGGGGAGGAAGCCGACTCCAAATAGCTCAAGGTTCTGCAAACTCCTCAACAGCTGCCACTACCAAATGAAAGCAAGCCAGGCTCTAGGGTGGAGAAGAACTCAGACACTGGGTCAGCTCCATGACACATGTCTGCCACCGAAGTCCTTAGACTGACTCAAATAATTCATATTAGCAGCCAAGCAAAACCGAGGTGAAACCTCTTGGAACTGAACTGCAAGTTCATTATTCACATTTGATCTTGGTCAAAAGGCCAAAAAGCAGCGCCTTTAAGAAGAGAAAAAAGGAAAGGAAAGGAAGGAAGGAAGAAACAGGGTCACACTGTATAGCCTGGGTAGGCTGCAACTTGAGAGTCTTCTGTCTCAGCCTCCCCAGGGATGAGATTATACACATGGAACATCATGCCTTAAAAGTTCCGTTTGTCTATCTATCCATTCATTTATTTGGAGGCAGCGTCTCCTGTAGCTCACATTTGGCATCAAATTCACTATGTAGCTAAGGCTATGACCGGAACCATAAGCCTAAGTGACCCTTGAAACACATGCCGCCATATTTGGACTTCTTTCCTCTTTTTCTAGATCTAGGCCTTGCTTAAGTCTCCATAGCACCAGAACCTCTTCTCACAAATACCAGAACCTCTTCTAAGAAACCAGGTGACCGAGCTGCAGTTAGGCAATTAGGCAAGAATAGATAATCCTCATAGCAACGTTCCCTGCTGGCTGAACACCCCATGATTAAAGTCAGCTCCCTGCTTGCACCTCCCTTTGCCCCCGCCTATATGTGCCTTAAGGGGAAAATAAAATTCTGAAGCTTGATCAGACATCCTGTCTTGCTCTCATTCTTTGCGTCTCTTGTCCTTCTCATTCGCCAGCCCTCCCTTCAGGTCCCCGTTGAAGACCCCGCTGGCCGGGGCAAGGCTGGCCTTAAATAACACACAATATAGCTGAGGTTGGCATTGAACTACCGATTCTCCTGTCTCTACCTTCCAGGTACTGGGATCACTGTCATTGTTAGCATTCTGGTCTGCCCCTTGGGGACCCGCCCAGCATCCTGACGTCATCTTACATAAAGTCCCCCTTTAAAAGAAAAACCTCTCCCCCTTTTCTCTCTCTTCCTCTCTCCAGCTCTCTCCTTCCATGAGGCAGTGAGCACCTCTGCTTCTCTCTCTCTCTCTCTCTCTCTCTCCCTTCCCTCTTCCCTCCTCCTTTAATAATAAAACTTTCCACATGGATGCCATGTCTGCATGGTGTAACTTTTCACCGCACCATGACGCTGCCACCACATCTGTGTGGCATGGCCTCTTTTCACCTTGGGCCAAGGCCTCCGCACGCCAGTTTTATAAATCATGAATCAGGAAGCTCTTTTTGTCTCACTCTGTTGCTCAGGCTAGCCTTGAACTCAAGATGGTCTTCCTGCCTTAGACTCCTGAATGCTGGGGTAATAAGTGTGTGCCATCATGCTCAGCAAATGTATAGGCAATTTTATTTTCCAGTGATATGGGTTGAACCTAGTATATGCCAGACCAGTGCCCTCCCCACTGAGCAAGAGCCTAAAAACTCTTAAACTTATTTGAAGGTACATTTAAGTGCAATTATGAGCTTAGTTTGTTTTTATGATTTTAAGATTTGTTTTATGTGTATGTGTGTAGGCCTGACTGTATGTAATTGTGTAACAGACATGCAGGTGTCCATGGAGACCAGAAGAAAGTTGTCATATCTTCTGGAGTTACAGACAGTTGTGAGCTGTCTCGAGGAACTGAACTCAGGTCCTCTGCAAGAACAGCAAGTGCTCCCAACCTCTGAGGCATATCTCCAGCCTTCTTGGCTTGTTTTTAAATACAGGTGCTCCTGAGTTTATGATGCAGTATGTAATAATAAATCTGTTGTAGACTTGAAATATTTTATGCTGAAAATGCCTTAATATGCCAGGTGTAACTGAACATCCCAGCTCAGCCCCACAGTAGATTGCTTCCCTTGGCCCTACACATACATCATGTGCACACACAATAATAATGGGCTGGGCAGTGGTGGCACATGCCTTTAATCCCAGCACTCGGGAGGCAGAGGCAGGTGGATCTCAGTGAGTTCGAGGCCAGCCTGGTCTACAGAGCGAGATCCAGGACAGGCACCAAAACTACACAGAGAAACCCTGTCTCAAAAAACAAAAACAAAAGAAGAAAATCAGAATCATAGTCATCTTTTCACACCCCCCCCTGCACACACTGCATAATAACAATGTTTTGCATATCATAGTCAGAAAATAGGACTCGGGAAACAACCCCCAAGAAGGTAGGAACTTAAAATAAAAAAGAGGGTAGGAACTTTATCCATTCAGTCCTTTTCCCAGCAGCCAGGACAAGAAGCAGCAGGGAGTACACTCAGAAGATGGTAAAGGAACTGGAAAGATGGACAGCTCAGCAGTAAAGGGCACTCTATCGCCGGGCGTCGGTGGC
>CABHPQ010143213.1:0-45091 GCA_902168405.1 Peromyscus aztecus | reverse complement strand
ACCCATTTATGTGGGTGACAGGAATTCAAACTGAGATGCCTGTGCTTGTTCAGCAGGCACTCTTAGCCACAAAGCCATCTCCCCAATCCCCAAATTTGGCAGATGTGTACTAGTTTATTGCATATGCCGTGTACACACACAGAGTAAATGAGAACAAAAGGCCCAGGTTATCAGCTATAGTTACATTAACTAATTACCTCTATGACTTTGGTGACATCACTTAAGTTTTTCAGGTGACATAAACTTCACTTGTAAAATAACAATTACATACAAGATTAGATTCCTTACAGCTTATTTGGCAGTGAGAAGTCTGTAATTTATTGCTATGTATGAGTGTGAACATGCATGCATACGGAAGTCAAAGGGCAGCGCTGAGGAATTAGTCTCCTTCTGGTATCTAGTTGCTTGTGCCACACTGCTAGCTGGCCCTGTCTCTGTCTCTCCTCTGGCTGTGGGAGTTCTGGGATTGCAGACACGCATGATCAAATTTGGCTTTTTTACATGGCGTTCAGTAAACAAATATGAGGTGTCCTGCCACCCCCAAATTCTATAGTTTAATATGTATCTTTTCACTTTTTAAAATTTTTTTACCTGCAGAAGTCAGAAAAGGGTAATGGATTCCCTGGAATTGGAGTTACAAATGTTAGCCCCAGTACATCTCTAAGAGCAACCTGTGCTCTTAACCCCTGACCCATCTCTTCAGCTCCTTTCTCTGTCTCTTTAAAACTCATGTTTATTCATTTGTTATGGGATGTGTGGTATGCACGTGTGTCATGCCACAGCTTGTGTGGAGCGCAGAGGACAATCAGCAGGACTGGGCCCCCAGGTTATATGGCCAAGAGTACCTGGTTTACACTCACTTATGCCACTACTGGGATACTTAGTATTTAGATCCTCTTTAGTAAATGTAATCTGACCATTCAGCTTAAAGAATGCAGTCTTTTTTCCGTACTAATTTAAGATTATTTTCTAATATGATTCTAGCTTAATAAAACAATCCCAGACGGGAAGGCTTCCAACCTAAAAAGGACTTACTGCATCACCAGATAATTTTAGTGAAAGGAAAACAAGAAAGTTTTAAATACGCAACACACACACACACACACACACACAGACCTCAACATTTCTATAATTGCTTCCTCATATTTATAGTGCAAAAAAACCCCCACAAAAAGTAAAAAAACAACAACCCAATGAAAGACTGTATTTTAAAAATTCTGTATTTTAAAAATCTGCTTCGTAGTTCTATTTTCTTATCTGTCTGAGCAGAAATCAAAAGGGCTACAACTTTAAATTACTGCTTAATTTAAGTAAATCCTAAAAAATCTTTTTTTTTGTTTGTTTGTTTGGTTTTTCAAGACAGGGTTTCTCTGTGTAGCTTTGCGCCTCTCCTGGAGCTCACTTGGTAGCCCAGGCTGGCCTCGAACTCACAGAGATCCGCCTGGCTCTGCCTCCCGAGTGCTGGGATTAAAGGCGTGCGCCACCAACGCCCGGCTGAAAAATCTTTTTAGTAGAAAGACAAAACTAACATGTCTCTGTGGAAGAATCCTGGCTGATACTCAGAAGGCTGAGGCATTACTGTGTTCACATTCTGTAAAATATACTATTTTACATCTCTAGATCACGGTCTCCTCATCCGTGAGAACAGTACAATAGCTCACTGGATTGCTGTGGAAGTTACACAGGACAGACAGCAATGGCCACCAAACTCATAGCAGGAATGAATGTAGGCTACTAAGTTATAAGGAGTGTGATTATGACTGCTTGCAAGTGTCTAAAACTATGAAAAATTATTAAATACTTTATACTTTACTGTTGTGGAATATTCCTTTCCATGGTGTGAAGCTCTGTCACTGTGATTGGTTTAATAAAAAGCTAAACGGCCAATAGCTAGGCAGGATTTTCAGGGCAGAGAGAATGCTGGGAAGAAGGGCATGTAGGTGATGAGATAACAAGCCATGTGGCAGCACACAGATGAATAGAAATGGGTTAATTTAAGTTATATGAGCTAGTGAGAAACAAGCCTGAGCTATCAGCTGAGATTTCATAATGAATAAGAAGTATCTGTGTGGTTTTTTTTTTTTTTTTTTTTTTTTTTTTTGAGAGCTGGCTGGTAGGACAGAGAAAGACTCAACACACTTTACATAAAACTAGCAGAATGTCCCAACTCTTTACTCTACCTACATTTTCCCACCCTCCATTCTGCCCACATCCACAGGCCCATGCACAAAATAAGACTTATCCATAACAGACAAAATTGAAAAGTATTAGGTTACTGCCCTCCTTTCAGCTTTCACATGTATATACCATTTTTTCACAAAGAAAATATTGGTAATTCAGCATAAGTTTGGTTTATAACCTTAACAGAGGAGCATAGAGTAATCCAGTAACTACTTCATAGGTATAATTTTGGCTAATTTAGCCTAACAATACGTCATTTATAGCCTAACTTAAAAAGTTAAGCGAAAAGTACTAGAATAACATAGGGTATATATTTTAATCTTTTCATGGAATTAAAACAAATATGTCCATGAAGAGGTACTCTATACTCAACTAGAAACTTAATAGTCCTAAAAACCCAAGCAGTCTTTAAAACTAAATAAGACTTACCTTCTCCAGTCTAGCAGGTCACACAGTCCTTAAACCAAGATAATAAGAAATTCCGAGAAAAATACCAGTACCAGGGGAGTTCTTTTATGTCCTCTAACACAAGACTAATAAACTAGAACTTTAGTGAAAGAAACTTACAAGTTTTTTCTTACTATATAAACATTATATAATTAGTTTCTATTTATTAATTAATTAAATATTAAATTATTTATTGCCTCTTGCACTAGATACTTTTAAATGATTTATCTTTATGTATATGGGTATTTTGCTTGCATGGATGCCTGTGTACCATGTGCATAAGTGTCTGAGAGACCAAAAGAGGATGTTAGATCCCCTGGAACTGGAGTTGTGGACGGTTGTAAGCCACCATGAGAGTACTAGGAATTGAACCCAAGTTCTCTGGAAATACAGACACTGCTCTTAAGCACTGAGACATCTTTCTAGAGCCATTGTAGATATACTTTAAAGAATTATTGTCCGTTACTCAGGGTGAGTATTTGAGTGAACCTGAGTGCTCACAGGATGAGGAGATGAGCATTGGCCAATAAGATCCAGGGGAAAGTACTCCAAGGAGTAGTTGATAAGGAAGAGCTGACTAAGACTGAGCCCTTAAGAATGGGCCTAGAGCAGTGTGCCAAGAAAAGGATGAGAAAGACACATCTACTGGGACCTAGAAGGTAGCCCATTGATTACAGTCTGATAAGGATTTTGGCTTTTAAAAAAAAAGAAAAAGAAAGAATTTTGGCTTTAAAAAAATAAGGATAAGGAGTTTGAAATAGAAAAAAAAAATGATATGATCTGACCTAAAGCAGGTATGTTTAAAACAGACCACAGGGGACAAAGGTGGAAACAAAAAGATGACAAGAGTTGTTAGCATAATATAGATGAAAGGTGATGGCAATGAATGAGGGCTAACATAATTCAGGTGCAGAGAGTCAACAGATTTCCACAAACACTGGATATGGAGCACAAGGAATAAAAGAGTACAATTCTTGGACTAAGAACCAATTAGGTAAAGGCCATAAACTGCATCACTAAAGGCAGATAAGTAGAGCATTTGAGGGTGGGGGTAAGTTGGAGATATCCTACAAATGAAGTGAGGAATAGGTATTTAAGGAGAAAGACGAGATCATCTGTGTCAAATGCTGCAGAAAGGTAAAAAGAGATGAGAACTCAGATTAGCAATTTAGGTCAACAGGGACCATGACTTCTTCCAAGACATTTGGATACAAAGGAAAGTATAGGGGAGACAGAGGCTGATGGTGTAGGTCAGTGGTAGACTACTTGCTCAACAAGAAGAATAAAGGAGGAAGAAGGAAAAAAAGGAAAGAACACAGGAGGAATGATGAAGGATGAGGGGGAGGGGGACAAGGAGACAGCTGCCATGGCAGAAGCAGCCGTGAAGAAATTAAGAATAAGGACCACTATGTGGTGGGAAAATTGAGAGCCAAGGAAGGCTAAAGAACATACCATATTTTACCTACTGCCATCACAGGAAAAACAAGTGACTCTTGTCAAAGTTAACTGCTATCTAAGAAAAAGCAAGAAGCGGATGCAGAGATTCACGGTCGGGCGCCAGGCCAAGCTCCAGGAGTCCAACTGATGAGAAAGAAGAGGGATTCTATGAGCGAGGGATATCGAGATCATGATGGGAAAACATACAGAGACAGCCAGCCAAACTAGTGGAAACACATGAACTGTGGACCAATAGCTGTGGAGCTCCCAGGGGACTGGACTAGGCCCTCTGGATAAGTGAGACAGTTGTATAACTTGAACTGTTTGGGGGGGCCCTGGCAGTGGAATCGGGCTCTGTCCTTGGTGAATGAGCGGGCTTTTTGGAGCCCAGTGCCTATGGTGGGACACTTTGCCCAGCCTTGGTGCAGTGGGGAGGGGTTTGTACCTGCCTCAATTGAATGTACCAGGCTCTGCTGACTCCTTATGGGAGACCTTGCCTTGGAGGAGGTGGGAGTGGGGGGTGTGTAGGGGGAAAAGGCTGGGGGGCAGGAGGAGGGAGGAGAGGGGGACCTGTGGTTGGTATGTAAAATGAATAGAAAATTTCTTAATAAAAAAAAAGATTATCTTTTTCAAAAGAACACAACAGAATATAAACTGTTAAATAATTAATCTGAAATTACAACACAGACAAATGAAGAGGAAGATATTACTCATCATTCCTTAAGGATCATTCAGTAATTTCTGAAGGAGCTATAATATATTATGCTCAAGTGTTTCAAAGAAAATATACTCAAAAAAGAACAAATAAACTCTCAGGGTAAAATAAAACCACTAAAACAAAAGAAAAACACACCAAAGAACTAGCTAGACATTCCAGAAATGAAAAATGTATGTTCAAAACTAAAAAAAAAAAAAAAAATTCCTTCATCAGACACAGTAGTGGACTGAGGAAGATGAGGATCTCTATCCAGTGAAAACAGCACACTAAAAGAGGAGCAGTGAAGACGATTTTACAAAGACAAGCACAAGGACATGTATTCAAGAGATGCTGAGTGTCCTTTGGATGAGGACAAATGGAGCCCTGGATCGTCACAAAAGGAAGAGTATAGAATTACAGCAGGTGAGCAGAAGTTAAGAGATTATGTTTCTTTTTAATACATTTAAAAGGCATATGACTGTTTTGAAAGACCTAACGATAAATGATCAATCAGCGTGAGGTGTGATCCTACTTTCTTAGTACCTGAGAGACAAAGTACCTGCTTTAGTTTCAGAAAGAAGTTCTCAGTAGTGCTGCGTTTGCTGAAGGGCCAGAACAACCTTTCATTAGGTGAGCAAACTCGAACTTTCGTCTCCAGGAGAAATCGAACGGGCTCCTGTACTTCTGTTATCACCAAATCCACAGCTGTTGTCATGAACAGCACTTTATCTAGAAAGGGAGAGAAACGAGAAAGAAATAAAGGTGGAAATATATTTGTTCATGTAGTCACTGAAGAAGTAATTTGTTTTAATTGTAAGTATTCAAGATATCTTAAGGTCAACCGTCAAGTCAGAATTCTGATCCTGGGTAGCGTCCCAGAAGTAGAATTAGAGGGGGACATCAGTCCAGCAGAAAGAAATATACAGTCAGACCATGTCTGCCAAAGTGCTATACATCTCTTAAGTCTCCTTCACAAACCCTTTACATTCTCAAATTTTAAATTTGGTTTATAATGGCTTAAAAAAAAACAACAGGTGTCCAAAAAAAAAAAAAAAAAAAAAAAAACAACAAACAGGAATCAACAATCACTGTCATTAATATCTCTTAATATTAATGGACACAATTCACCTATAAAAAGACACAGGCTAACAGAATGGACATGAAAACATGATTCATCCTTCTGCTGCCTACAAGAAAAACACCTCAACTTCAAAGACAGACATATCCTCAGAGTAAAGGGTTGGGAAAAGATTTTCCAATCAAGTGGACCTAAGAAGCAAGCTGGTGTAGCTATCCTAATATCTAATAAAATAGACTTCAAACTAAAATTAATCAAAAGAGATGGAGTACGACATTTCATATTCATCACAGGAAAAATCCATCACGATGAAATCTCAATTCTGAACATGTGTGTCCCAAATAAAAGGACACCCACACTTGTAAAAGAAACATTACTAAAGCTTAAATCACACATCAAACCTCACACATTAACATTGAGAGACTTCAACACCCACTCTCACCAATGGACAGGTCTGCCAAGGAGAAACTTAACAGAGAAATAAGGGAACTAACAGATGTTATGACTCAAATTGACTTAAAAGATATCTACAGAACATTCCACTCAAAGAAGAATATACCTTCTTCTCAGCACCTCATGGAACCTTCTCTAAATTTGACCACATACTCACTCACAAAGCAAGCCTAAACAGATTAAAAAAAAATTGGAATAACACCCCTGTATCTTAACAGATCAGCATGAGTTAAAGTTGGAGTTCAACAGCAACACAAATTACAGAAAGCCTACAAACTCATGGAAACTCAATAATGCTCAACCGAATCACCACTGGGTCAAGGAAGAAATAAAGAAATTGAATTCAATAAAAATGAAAGCACAACATACCCAAACTTAGCAGTGCCAAGAGGAAAGTTCATAGCACTAAGTGCCTACATAAAGAAGTTGGAGAAGCTGGGTTGCCAAGAGGAAAGTTCATAGCACTAAGTGCCTACATAAAGAAGTTGGAGAAGCTGGGTGGCAGTGGCACACACATTTAATCCCAGCACTCGGGAGGCAGAGGCAGGTGGATCTCTGTGAGTTTGAGGCCAGCCTGATCTACAGAGTGAGATGCAGGACAGGCACCAAAACTACATAGAGAAACCCTGTCTCGAAAAACCAAAAAAAAAAAAAAAAAAAAAAAAAGAAGAAGAAGTTGGAGAAATCTCACACTAGCAACTTAACAGCACACCTGAAAGCTCTAGAACAAAAAGAAGCTAACTCACCCAGGAGGAGCAGACAGCAGGAAATAATCAAACTCAAGGCTGAAATCAATAAATTGGAAACAAAGAGAACAATACAAAGAATCAATGAAATAAAGAATACAAAAGTATACAATGAAATAAAGTAAACAAAAGAGAGAGAGAATACCCAAATTAACAAAATCAGAAATGAAAAGGGGGAACATAACAACAGATATTGAAGAAATCCAGAGAATCATCAGGTCTTACTTCAAAAACCTGTACTCTGCAAAATTGGAAAATCTAAAAGAAATATACAATTTTCTTGATAGGTATCACATACCAAAATCAAATCAAGCCCAGATAAACAATTTAAATAGAACTATAACCCCTAGGAAATAGAAGCAGCCTTTAAAAGTCTCCCAACCATGATACCCAATCCATACGAAGATGCAACAAAGAAAGAGAATTACGGATCAATTTCACTCATGAACATTGATGCAAAAACACTCAATAAATACTGGCAAATCAAATCTAAGAACACATTAAAAAAATCATCCACCATGATCAAGTAGGCTTCATCCCAGAGATGCAGGGATGGTTCAACATATGAAAAGCTGTCAAGGTAATCAACTATATAAACAAATTGAAAGAAAAAAAAACAACATGTTCATCTCTTTAGATGCTGAAAAAGTCTTTGACAAAATCCAACACCCCTTCATGATAAAGGTCCTACAGAGATCAGGAATACAAGGAACATACCTAAACATAATAAAAGTAATATACAGCAAGCCAACATCAAATTAAATGGAGAGAAACTCAAAGCAATCCCCCATAAAATCAGGAACAAGACAAGGCTGTCCACTCTCTTCACATCTATTCAATATAGTAATCAAAGTTCTAGCTAGAGCAGTAAGACAACAAAAGGAGATCAAGGGGATACAAAATGGAAAGGAAGAAGTCAAACTTTCATTATTTGCAGATGATATGCTAGTATACATAAGTGACCCCAAAAATTCTACCAGGAAATTCCTACAACTAATAAACACCTTCAATAATGTAGTGGGATACAATATTAACTCAAAATCAGTAGCCCTCCTATATACAAATGATAAATGAGCTGAGAAAGAAATCAGAGAAACAATACTCTTTACAATAGCCAAAAATAATATATCTTGGGGTAACTCTAACGAAATAAGTGAAAGAACTGCATGACAAGAACTTTAAGTCTTTGAAGAAAGAAATTGAAGAAGATAGCAGAAAATGGAAAGATCTCCCATGCTCATGGATAGATAGAACTAACATAACAAAAATGGCAATCTTACCAAAAGCAACCTTCAGATTCAATGCAATCCCTATAAAAAATCCCAACATAATTCTTCACTGACCTTGAAAGAACAATACTCAACTATGGTGATATTTTCTTTTGTACCAAAATGTTATTTGTATGTTAATAAATAAAGTTGCCTGGGGGTCAGAGCTATTAGCAAGTCATTGGAAAGCAGGGCGGTGGTGGCGTACGCTTGTAGTCCCAGCACTTGGTAGGCAGAGCTAGGTAAGTCTCTGTGTTCAGGGACACAGCCAGCATTGGATACACATGCCTTTAATCTCAATACCAACCATGGAACACCTGGAGGTCTATACAGACAGGCCGTGATGAGGCGGTCATGTGGTTGGGTTTACAACCAATGAGAAGGCAGAACAGAAATTCTATATAAGGACTTTAACACAGGAGGTGCTGCTGGTTCGGAGAGGTAGGACCACCGCAGGAGGAAGGGTAAGGTTTTAGCTCTTAGCTCTGACCTCTTGGCTTTCTTCCTTGCATTGCTTCTGTGTTTTTTATTTAATAAAACGGTTGGTTACATCTACACTCAACTTCATATGGAAAAACAAAAAACCCAAGATAAGGGCTAGAGAGAAGGATCAGAGTTTTGAATCATTGGCTGCTCTTCCAGAGGACCAAGATTCAATTCCCAGCACCCACATGGCAGCTCACAACTGTCTATAACTCCAGTTTAAGAGGATCTGGCACCCTCACATAGACATATATGTAGGCAAAACACCAAAGCACATAAAATAAAAATAAATAAATTGTTTAAGAAAAACCCAGGATAGTTAAATCAGTCCTGTACAATAAAGGAACTTCTGGAGGCATCACCATCCCTGACTTTAAGCTCTACTATAGAGCTACAGTAATAAAAACAGCTTGGTATTGGCATAAAAACAGACACTCAGATCAAATCAAATCAAAGACCCTGACAAAAATTGACACACATATGAACACCTGATTTTTGATAAAGATGCCAAAATTATACAGTGGAAAAAGAAAGCATCTTCAACAAATGGTGCTGGCATAATGTGGATATCAACGTGTAGAAGGCTGCAAACAGATCCTTATCTGTCACCATGCACAAAACTCAAGTCCAAGTGGATCAAAGACCTCAACATAAATCCAGATACACTGAACTTGATAAAAGAGAAAGTAGGAAGTACTCTGGAATGCATCAGCACAGGAGACCACCTCCTGAATATAACACCAATAGCACAGACACTGAGAGTGATAATCAATCAATGAGTCATCCTGAAACTGAGAAGCTTTTGTAGAGCAAAGGACACGGTCAATAAGACTAAACGACAGCCTACAGAATGGGAAAAGATCTTCACCAACCCCACATCTGACAGAGGGCTGATCTCCAAAATACATTAAAAAAAAAAAAAACAAAACCCTCAAGAAACTAGACATCAAAATATCAAATAATCCAATTTAAAAATGGGGTACAGATCTAAACAGAATTCTCAACATAAGAATCTCAAATGGCTGAAATACACTTAAAGAATTGTTCAACATCCTTAGTCATCAGGAAAATGCAAATCAAAATGAATCTGAGATACTATCTTACTTACACCTGTCAGAATAGCTAAGATAAAAAACACTGATGACAGCCTATGTTGAAGAGGATGTGGAGTAAGGGTAACACTCCTCCACTGTTGGTGGGAGTGCAAACTTGTACAGGCACTTTGGAAATCAGTATGGCATTTCTCTGAAAATTGGGAATCAACCTACCTCAAGACCCAGCTGTAACACTCTTGGGAATATACCCAAAGGATGCTCAATCATACTACAAGGACACATGCTCAACTATGTTCACAGCAGCATTATTCATAATAGAACATGGAAACAACCTAGATGCCCCTCAACCAAAGAATGGATAAAGAAAATGTGATACATTTACACAATGGAGTATTACTCAGCTGTAAGAAACAATGACCTAATGAAATTTGCAGGCAAATGGATGGGAACTAGAAAAAAAAAATCATTCTGAGTGAGGTAACCCAGACCCAGAAAGACAACCATTGTATGTACTCACTCATAAGTGAGTATTAGGAGTAAAATATAGGATAACCAACCTACAATCCACAGCCCCAGAGAGGCTAGATAACAAAGAGGGCCCAAAGAGGGATGCTTAGATTTCACTGGGAAAGGGAAATAGAAGAGATCTCCTGGGTAAACGGGGTGGGGGGAATAGGGGGATGGAAACTTGAGGAAACAGGGTGGGTGGGCTGGGTGTTGGTATGGGAGGCAAGTTGGGGTTGGGATGGAGAAGTAGAGTAAGGAAAGAGACATCTTGATGGGGAGCCCATTTTGAGGTTAGGGAGAAACCTGATGCCAGGGAGAGCCACAGGAATCCGCAAAGATGACCCCAGCTAAGACTCCTAAAAATAGTGGAGAGGGTGCCTGAACTGGCCATCTACTGTAATCAGATTGGTGACTACCCTAACTGTCATAACAGAGCCTTTATCCAGTAACTGATGGAAGTAGATGCAGAGATCCACAGCCAAGCACTAGGCCAAGCTGCGAAAGTCCTGCTGAAGAAAGGAAGGAGGGATTGTATGAGCCAGGGGGATCAAGGTCATGATGGGGGAACCCAAAGGGACAGCTCACCTGTGAGCTTGTGGAATTTCATGAACTCTGGACCAATAGTTAGAGAGACTGCATGGGACCGACCTAGGCCCTCTACATGTGTGTGACTGTTGCATAGCTTGGTCTGTTTGTAAGCCCCGAGCAGTGAGATCAGGACCTGTCCCTGGTGCTTAACTGGCTTTTGGGAACCTGTTCCCCATGCTGGATTACCTCGCCCAGCCTTGCTGCAGGGTGAGGAGCTCAGTCCAGCCTCAACTTGATGTGCCATGCTATGTTCAAGCCCATGGGAGGCCTGCCTCTTTCTGAATGAAGATGGAGGAAAGGTGGATGGGGAGAGGTGTAGATGGAAGTGGGAGGAGGGAACGGGAGAAGAGGAGGGAGGGGAAACTGTGGTCAGTATGTAAAATAAATGAAAAAAAAATGTTAATTAAATAAAAAACCAACCAAACAAACAACCCCCCCCCCAACAGGTTGTTACTATGTTGCCCTGGCTGGCCTCAAATTCACAGCAATCTGCATGTTGCGACCTCCAGAATGCTGGGATTAAAGGTATGTGCCACCACTGCCCAGCTCACATACGTAATGATAAAAGGGAAGGAAAAATGAGAAGGGAAGGAAAGGAAAATAAATAAGCAAAAGTGATATTGTTTTTAGGTTAAACTTAAAAAGAAACTCAAGAATTACTCAAATTATTTGTTTCACCAAAGTTTCCTAATAATGTGTATGTTAAAAATCTCTATCATCAGGCCAGGTGTGGTGGTGTGCACCATTAATCTCAGCACTTGGGAGGCGAGGCAAGAGGATCTCTTTGAGTTTGAGATAAACCTGGTCTACATAGCAAATTCCAGAACAGTCAGGGCTACACAGAGTCCACGTCTTAAAAACCTAAAACCCTGCTGGGCGGTAGTGGCACACACTTTTAATCCCAGCACTCAGGAGGCAGAGGCAGGTGGATCTCTGTGAGTTCGGGGACAGCCTGGTCTACAGAGTGAGTTTCAGGACAGGCTCCAAAGATAAGCAGAGAAACCCTGTCTCCAAAACAAAACAAAACAAAACAAAACCCCAAAACACAAACAAATAAAAAAGGAGTATCACCTGTGAGCTGGAGTGATGGCTAAGTGGTTAAGAGTACTTGCTGCTCTTTTGGAGGAGCCAGGTTTAGTTCCCACCACCCAGAGTGCAGCCCATAATTATCTGTAATTATCTACAGTTTCAAGAGATTTGACATCCTCTCTGATCTCTGTCTGCATCACGTATGAATGTGTTACACAGATATACATGTAGCCAAAACACCCATACATGTAAAGTAGGAGTAAGTAAGTCTTAAAACTGCACCACCTTTAGGAGTTTCTTCATTCACAACTTGAAAATGTGGGGATTTTGGATTCCAGCTTCCAGTAATAACATATGATTTTCCATCTGAACTTTTGCCCATAGACTCCTAAAGAAAAGAGTAAAATTAACCTTAATGTAAAAGTGGGCTAATCCTCATCTCTAGGCTTTAAAAAAAAACAAGAATTCTCAAAATACATAATTTTGATAAGGACTGTACTGATTTTTAAGAGTTTATGTATATCTGATACATAATGCAGAAGTCTCCAAATTATATACTAAAACCATACAGGAATCTAAAGTACCGCAAAAATTTGACATTTTGAGTAACCCAGAACTACAGTAGCTTATGATCTCTTCCACAACCCACAATAAACATGTTTTGAGTCTAACGTGATAAAGTAAACCAATACATCAACGAAACAGAAATAGTTTATAACCTGCTAATAAAAACCAACCACCAAAAAAACACATGAGAAGAACCTTACCAAGTCCAACAAATGCATATCGCTATTTCGGACATCTTTTCCTGGGCTAAGAAGAAGACCAAAGCACCTGAAAAAAAAAATGAACTGACATAAACTTGTGATAAAACAAACAGCATACACATATATTTAAGTTATGTCACTTAAAAATTATTTTCTTATGGGTGGAAAAGGGGCATTCTAATAAATTAGTACTATTACAATCATTATCTTTACCTGAGCTAAGTAAATTTTGTCTTTTATTACCACTTACTGGAGATTAGTACTATTAACTGAAGATTTATAAGAGTGATTTCAGAGTAATGAAACACTCACTACAATAAGTACAAAAGAATTACCAAGAGTTGGGCAGTGGTGGCACACTCCTTTAAATCCAGCACTAGGAGGCAGAGGCGTGTGGATCTCTGTAATTCGAGGCCAGCCTGGTCTACAAAGTGAGTTCCAGGGCAGCCAGAACTACACAGAGAAACCCTGTCTTGAAAAACCAAAAAAGAATTACCAATAAGTCAAAATACTTTGCAAATGAATTTTTAATACAGTATATGACTATTCCACTAGACAGATAAAAAGCCAAAACTCATATTTAAGATAAACATACAGAGAAATGTTTACCTTTCAATAGCAAGTTCTTTGTTAGCTGTTTGCTGCACACAGATGACAATCTTCTTATCTATTCCCTGTCGAAGTTTAAAGCACTGCTTGTCCTTGTCCTTGGGAACAGCACTGTAAGGTCAACATATTTCATTAATGTTGCAAAAAATTTTCTTGTCAGAAACCCTAACAATTATTTTAAAGATCTCAAATTTCTGATTCTTTTCTGTCTGGTTTATAAGTAGTAGCAAAAAAGAAAATAGAACTGAGTATGAGTAACAAAATGGAAAAAAGGGTAACTAATTTATTGTCTAACCATGACGAGTTATTGTCCTTAGGTAGTGATAACCTTATGGTCTAAATACTAATGCTGCTGTTATTAAAATGATTAGCTAACACATGCCAGCTTAAGAGAGATTAAAATAGTCTTAAAATGCCTCTTTACCAGAACAATGACCTACTCTCCCACATATTCTCTAGCTGCACTGTCCTCCCAGGTGACAGCAGCAGTGGCACTCACCTTTGGGGAACAAGTCTAAACTACCTTATTGCTTTAAAATACTAATTGAATGGCAATGGAACTACTGGTAGATAAAATACACGAATAGCTGAAAACTGATAGGCATCCATCACCTAAATACTACTTAGGTAGTATTTATGAATGTGCATTTGTGTATTTGCCAATCCAATATTTTGTAACACTTCATTACAAGCAAAAAATTCCAGCAAAAGAGTTTAGAAATGACAACCATGTTCAAGGAAACATTTTGCATTCCAATCTGTTAAATATTTCTGGCAGACAGGCCTTAATGTTCAACTGTCCTTATGTACCTTAGTCTCTTATGGTCTAAGGATGGTTACGTGTAAGCATATAATATACTCTCTCTCAGCAATCTGAAACACTAATAGGCTGTGTAAGATGCAGCTCAGCAGTAGAGTGCTTGCCTAATATGCCCTGGGTTCAGTCTCCAGTGCCATGGAACGACATGACTCAGTACATACAGAGTGTTTCTGAGGTCACTAACCTAAATGGATACATTACAGGAAGCAGATGGAGAGTATATTTAGTAGGAAATCACTTAACTGAACACTGGGGGCCAAATTACATTTCTTGTCCTGTGACCGTGTTACCCAAATGAGAAACTTTACATTCAATTCCCACTGTACACCTTATGGAACTAAGATCAAGACTTGGGAGGCTGAAGCGCAATTTCATCTGAGTTGCTCAAAAGATTAAATGAGAACAAATCAATCAATCAATCCAGCAAGCAAGGAAGTAACGAACCAGTTAGCCAACCAACCGTTTTGAAAGTTTCCCAAACTTTTATAAGCTGCTTTGTAATTACAACAATGTAAGACGTATTTTTTTTTTTTTTTTAATGAAATTGGCTACCAGATGTCATGAAAAGTACACAACAGATTCAGGCAAAACCAGTCAGCCATGTGCATTTTCCTCATAATTTGATTTTACCCATTTTATGAGACATCGTAGAAGAGATTTCTGCATGCAACTATTAATTATGAGCATTCATTTTCTGATGTGAGCTATATGAAGAAACCATTACTTTATACAGAAAGAATCTGAGTCTGGGACTTTACAAATAAGGGAACTACAGACGTGAGAGGCAAAGAACTGCACAATGGCCACAATTAAAAAATACCGATTAATAATTAGTCATCTATGATAATCACACTTATAGTCATGTTAGTTAAGTATTCTAGGTATACATAGATATAATTCAATTAGGTAGGTAATCTTCAAACACTTCAAAGACCTACAGAATATGGCATTTAAAAATGTTTTAAAAACTTAGACTTTCTGGGCAGTGAGACACCTCTGTTCCTGGCAGCATCGATTTACTTCAGAGAGAAAGACACTCCATATGGTGTTTATCATCTTCTCAGCAAAATAGCCATTTGGGCAAGAAACTGTTCTTGCCTGGACTGCTTGACAAAATGTTGTATCGACTGGACATACAGGACCCATAGGAAGGTGACCACTGAACTTTGCAAGGCAAGATGGTCCTTCAGGCTCTTGCCTCGCAGAAGAAACTGCCAGACGTTCTACAGGACAGAGAGAGAAGTGACAGAGAGACTCTAGGCCTGTAGGCTGAAGAATGGATGCCTCAACATTGAAGAACAACTTTGGGTGACTGTCCAAGCAGCCAGCTGTCTCTGTCATTCTAAAATTTTTGGAAGTTGCTTACAATGCTCTTCCTGTTTACTTAGGTAATATTATATCCTTCTAAGGTCTTTGATGTAGTTGAAGACTAGATAGTTATAATTTTCCTTGGTTATGATAAAAGATAAATTAGATATGAAGCTTTAGACTCACAAATATAGGATAGATATTTTCTTTAATTTTATAAAATACAAATAGAGTAGATATTGTAACTGTAATTCTTGCTTGATATATATAATTTTACTAGGTTAAAGTTAAAACCTTCCTTTTGTTTAGACAGAAAAGGGGAAGTGATGGGGCAATGTCATTCTGTATGCTGTGAATATGTGTTGCTCTGATTGGTTGATAAGCAAAACACTGATTGGCCAGTAGCCAGGCAGGCAGTATAGTTGGGGCAAGCAGACAAGAAGAATTCTGGGAAGAGGAAGGCAGAGTGAGAAGTCCCAGCCAGACACAGAGGAAGCAAGATGACAGGGCAGAACTGAGAAAGGTACCAATCCATGTGGCTAAACATAGATAAGAATTATGGGTTAATTTAAGTGTAAGAGCTAGTAATAAGCCTGAGCTAATGGCCGAGCAGTTCATAAATAATATAAGCCTCTGTATGTTTACTTGGGTTCGAGTGGCTGTGGGACTGACGGGTGAGAGAGATTTGTCCTGACTGCGGGCTGGGCAGGACACAGGAAACCTTCCAGCTACAAGTTTCTTCTGTACCACAGATAATAGCGTACTAAATAAATTCACAAAATAAATAAGGTGAGATGCTCTACCTAAAATAACCTTTACCATCATCTTCTTTTATTTCTAAAGACACAGAGAAGGTAAAGATGTCACTGTCCGGAGTCTGCGGCATGGCAGTGGCTGAGAGTGGGGTCTGCTTGGCAGTACGGCGGAAGGCAGTGGCAAAACTGTAAAGTATCCGGCTTACCTACAAGCAGACATGACAGGAAAGTGGCTGTTATTGTTAAGACAGAAAACACTCTCTCCCCCCACTGACTCACAAAAGCATTTGCCACACAATATCCTTTACATGAAACAAGCAGAATCAACTTTCAGGGATATGGCTCAGAATAGCAGCTATGTTTTTTTGGGTGACGGGGGTGTAACAAAAGGGATCATTCCCGAATGCTGGGCATGCTCTGTAACTTGATCTGGGTAGTAGCAGAAACCCATCAGGCGTCCTCTGAGGAGGTCTGAACTTTACACAAAGCCCTTCTGGGGGTGATGAGGTGACAAAGCAGATGAAGGTACTTTATGTGCCAGTCTAGTAATCAGAGCCAAGTCTGTAAGGAGAGGACCAATGCACAAAGTTGTCAACTGAATTCCACACTTAACGTACACAAACATGATCATAATAAATATATAAAATAAACAGAAATTACTAATTATTGAGGGTAAATGTTTATTTGCTTGGGAGAAGGTAATTACTTGTCTTTCCCTTACCTACCTTTTTCAGTTAATTATCTAATGTTAGGTTTCTAAAACAAAATCACCAGAGAGATTTTTAAAAAAGAGATAGTTAAAACACACACACACACACACACACACACACACACACACACACACACACACACACAAAAATTAAAAAAAGTCTATGTAAATATACTTTTAATAACAAGCATGCCTCTAACAAGTTTAGGACCCACTGAGAACAGAACAGCTTGCAAATGTGTCACTGTTAGGGTAAGAATGTGGATCTAATCCAATCAGCCTGTCACCAACAGGCCTCTTACAGCACTGCATGTGCAAGCTCACGGGTGTGCTCACTGGTGTGTGCATAGGTCTGTGGTTATTCTCAATTTTTGGAGAAAGAGTCTCTCATTGAACCTGGAACTCTTGTTTAGACTAGAATGGCTAGCTGTCAAGCCCCAGGATCTACCTATGCAGAGGATGGACTCATGTCCTCATGACTGATTGTGCAGCAAGCATTTTACCCACTGAGCATCTCCCTGTCCTGTGGAACTTGCAGGAACAGAGACAATGGTGAAATCTCGTTTGTAGTTCTCTCAGAAAGACTTACGGCTTCTTGTATTTCACAGCGAAAGACATGTATCCTGAAGAGCTCTGCGTTATAGTGACTTTCAGTGAATGCAAAACAGTCGCTCTCAGGAGTCCCATCGTGCCCTCTGACACAGAAGAGGATCTTGTAGATAGGGTAGTTTGCTATTTCAGTGTTGATCTGAGGATCTAAAAGTCTGTTTAGACCAAAAAAAAAAAAAAAAAAAAAAAAAGATTAATTATGAGCAACTTGTACTGTATTTATATTAGGATTCAAGACAACTGTCCAGAAAGATGATCATGTAAGCCACTTTTAGTATGCTATCCATGCTAATGTTGAATTGTGATATGTAAGTCACAAAGGGATGTTGAAGATATTGATCATATAATTCCATGGTACTCAATCTGAGACTCGTATGTTTGGGAGAGGCCTATAGAAAGGTATCAACATCAGCAAATATGACTCTTATAGCCTGCAACTAAAATAAAGACAAAACCAGTATATAAATTAAGAGTAACTAAACAGACTGTGACACCTTTTTATCTGGTTATCTTCTTAAAAGAATGTTCTGTTTATAAAAGTGAAAAAAAAAATCACAGTGCATGACTGAACACAAAAACCAGTGTTCAAAAAAAGCCACACATTAAATCAAAAAGATGATAGTTAATGCACATCAAAAAAACATCATTCAATCAAATCTACTCACTCCACAAGTATTTATGTGATAGCTACAATGTTCTAGACTCTGTTAAAGGACTAAAGACAGTTATGAAAGTCAAGAAGGAACTACAGGGCAAAGCCATCAATGGGAAAATGTCCTAGGAGCCTGGTTCAAAATGGAAGAACCCAAAATGGGCTCTAACTCAGGTTAAAGACACTTTCATAGCCGGGCGTTGGTGGCGCACGCCTTTAATCCCAGCACTCGGGAGGCAGAGCCAGGCGGATCTCTGTGAGTTCGAGGCCAGCCTGGGCTACCAAGTGAACTCCAGGAGAGGCGCAAAGCTACACAGAGAAACCCTGTCTTGAAAAACCAAAAAAAAAAAAAAAAAGACACTTTCATAAAGGCGCTGAGAATGTGGGGCAAGATAGATATGTTTTCTCATTTCCTTACAAAAGGAAAATATATTAGAACAAAGTATAATTTCAGTTGTTAGAATAAGCATTCACTTTGAAATGCACATTAAAAGTAGTCAGAATTAAAATTAGAATTTGAGATTTTGAAACTGAAGCTCAGAGACAAATTACATGCTCAGATTAACTATTTAGCTTCCTACTGCTGTGGGATGTCTTTCTGTATGTTGTGAATATGTGTTACTCTGACTGGTTGATAAGTAAAGCTGCACTGGCCTAAGGAAGGGCAGTATGGAGCCAGGTGGGAAAATCCAAGAGAGACAATGAAAGGAGATAGGAGAGCAAGGGGAGACGCCAAACTGCCGACCATGGAGCAAAATGCAATGGGATGCAGGTAAAGCCACAGAACACGTGGCGATACATAGATAAATAGAAATGGGTTAATTTAAGATGAAAGAGCTAGCTAGAAAGAACCCTGCCATACGCCATATAGTTGGTAATTAATATAAGCCTCTGAGTGATTATTTTATAAGTGGCTATGGGACCGTGGAGCCGAGTAGGACCGGAGAAACTTCTGCTACACTACTTTCCAGATATAGCTGCTATGCTGCTACTATGAAAACCTAGCATGTTTCCAAGGGTACTGTAAAACACAGAAAGCTCTTCTCAAAGTATAAAATGGATCAACTATTTCTAAACTAACAAAAGCAGTAACAATGGAGAAACTTTTGAGCCAGTGAACATATCAGGAATGTATTCTAAGGAAATAAAGATCGAGCAAATTACCCACCCACTTATATAAAGCACTCAGATGCCTATACAATAACTGATAATGTTATTAGTACTTTTCTCATTAAAAGAAAAACCCCTTAAAATGTCTAACATTAGAAATAGTTGGTCTGGCCAGGCAGTGGTGGCAGTACACACCTTTAATTCCAGCACTTGGGAGGCAGAGGCAGGCAGCTCTCCGTAAGTTCGGGGCCAGCTTGGTCTACAGAGCGAGTTCTAAGACAACCAGGACTGTTACACAAAGAAACATTGTCTCTAAAAACCAAAAAAAAAAAAAAAAAAAAAAGAAAAGGAAAGAAAACAAGAAGAAATAGTTGGGCTGGAGAGATGGCTCAGGAGTTAAGAGCATTGGCTGCTCTTCCAGAGGTCCTGAGTTCAATTCCCAGCACCCACATGGAAGCTCACAAATATCTGTAACTTTAGTTCCAGGGTACCAGACATGCACATAAATAAAAAATTTTAAAAAAGAAATGGTTACTAATCTGTTTATGCACCATCATAAATAAAACTTAAGCAAATCTACTGACATGGTAAAAGCTTCACAATATAAAAGCAAATGAAGGAAGTATAATATACATCATGTGTAATTCCACTGCCAGAAAAAATGTTGACTGATATATTCATATGCACATGTGTATGTAGATTTGTAAGTACATACACAGACATAGGCCCATATATACCGTATGACTTTAGTATGAACTATCTTCTCAGACTTGTGCACTGAAGGCTGTAGGTGCTACTTTAGGAGGTGGTGGACACTTTGGACAGCAGGACACAGCTAGAGAAAATAGGTCACTGGGACATGCCTATCTTTTCCCTGCCACGCGTTCTGTTTCTCTCTACTTAATGACTGCCATGAGGTACAAAGCCTTCCTCTACCAAGGCCTTTTGCTGTGTTATCTTACCTCACCAGGCCTAGAGACACTGTGAAGCTGACCTTGGACTGAAACCTCTGAAACCACTTGCCAAAATGAGTACTTCCTTTTTAAATCATTTCTCTAGTGTTCTGTTATCCCAATACAAAGGTGAGCACAAATATATCCACAAAGACTTTGGTTTTTGTGTATGTAACTACATGAGAAGATAAGAAAACCTTGGTGCTGTTGCTCGGGAGACATCTATACTCTGTGTGAGACACACACACAGACACACACAAAGACAGATGACAGACAGACAAACACACAGAGAAACAGAGAGAGATACAGACAGACAACAACAGAGAGAAAGAGAGACAGAGACAGACATACATACTGAACTGAGACAGACTGTCCAGTGAGCCCCAGGGACCCATCTGTCTCTGCCCACTCCACCCCCCAAGCACTGAGATTATGAGCAAGCGCCATAATGCTTTGAATTCATATCCTTGTGATAACACAGCTATTTCCTCAGCTTTTATAAAGAGTACACATGAGCCAGGATTTTAACTGCTTATCAACAGGAAAGTAAAATTAAGAGTTTTTTAGTTCATGTTATTTTTCTGAAATAAACATTTTTTCTGAATTAGCAATTCTGTATTTAACTGGTTAGTAACAATCATCTGACTTGGTTATCTTTATTTCTTTGAATTAGTATAAACAATACTCATTTCTTAGACTTCTCCAGACTTCTGGTTTCTCTTTTTAAAAAAGAAGGGAAAAATCTTTCTTTCATGGTCAGTATGTTTCAATTATCTCCAAACCATTTAAATTTCTAATATTCTAAACAGGATTGGGATGTAGGGCATGTACAAATGAGCATTTGGTTTTCATGAGGGTTGCAATTTAAGGAGGCTATGAACATGGCATATGTTACCTACTAGTGCTTCCTTGGGCAAGAGCATGTCAGAGGCCAGTCTTACCTCACAGTTCCTTCAGACACATTTGGCACTGAGAGGGTCACATCCAGAGAAATCTGACACTGACTTCTCAAGATGGACATCATCCTCAAGGCTTCCACTTCACTCCGGGGAGCATTGACTGAGGCACAGCCCAAGTAAGTTAGTTTACTGAAAACCACACTATCCTCATCAGCCACTGGTGTGAAAGGACTCGACACTTCAGAGTCTGAAAGAAACAAAGTGTAAGGATATGCTTCTCCTCTTTGAAATAGTGTTGACATGAACAGCAAATAAACATCCAAAAGACACATTTAGGTTCAAAAATCAAGGACTAATTAAGACAGTATGCGATACTCCAGGGGGCAATCAATCAATCAATCAATAAATACATCCATAGAAGCTAGGCAGCTTACACTAGAACTCTGTTAACACCAAGATTTCCAGGTATTGATGTTAATTCCAAACCTAAAATGTAACCTGAGATTCAGATCTGACTCCTCTTTCCATCTCCTAATTTGTTTTGATTTTATAATTTACAACTAAGCCCAATACAGATTTAGTATTCAACGCTCTGCAAGTCCCGATCTGTCTTGTGATCGCAGCTGCCATGTTTTCACTCAACAGCTAGCTCCTTCATCATCTCCGTTAGCATCCCTGCTTTCCATCTAATAAACTGCTCTTCTGGCCCTTCTGGCCCTGGGCTTCTTTCCCATTTCCAGCTTGCTCTCTGACTGGTTATGCAGTCCTGGAGCAAACATCTGTTTTCTAACATCATAATCAGTCTTCTTTCCTGGAAAACTTTGGTTGTTTCTGATTTTCTGAAACACAGTTATTATACTAAAGGCTGGCTTTGAACTCATTGCAAATTTCCTGAAAGACATTTGAAAAAAAGAAAGACTTTCTTCTCAGTATCCTGTAACTACTGGTTTCATTCTTTGATATAACAAACAGTTCAAGGAAAGGCCAGAATGGCATATGTATCTGACAACTTCTTAGACACAGAGTTTGGAGTTTTTAGAGAACCTACAATAGTTTTCATGTTGCTCTTGAATCTAGTACAGGACAGAACACACTCCCTATTAAAACAATAACCTCAGTTACACAAGCAATGCAGTAATCCTAACCTCCTTGTCCAGGTTTCACTGGCAAACTCATCTCTGGTTTCTGAAGCCCTCCTAGTGGCACAGGGTTAATGGTGGATGAAGCTGAGAGTTGATTAGAAAGCGGCCCATCTCCTTCACCATCCGGCTGTGACCTTTCCCCTGGCTGGTCGTCTATGGGAGGGTCCATCAGCACATCTGCGAGCTCTTTCTGCAGCTGCTGCTCACTTCCATTCCCTACAATCTAAGGGTCACAAATACACACAATCAGCAAAGCGAGAGGTCAGCACTGAACAAGGTGAAGGTCCATGTTCTGAAGCAAGGTATCAGCAAAGATGTTATGCTGGACATCACTCTCAAATGATGATATCAACAAATAAAGGCTGCAGCTGCTCTCTTCTTTCAGTTTTCCATGAAAAAGTACAATGCATCTAAAACATTCAGAAATAGGTAACAACATGACAATATTAATGTTTTGTTTAATAGCTTTCTTAAGGAAAAATGTGCTTGCTTCCAAAAGTTAAAAGAAATGTGAAATACAGTAAAAGCTCACATACATTTTATGACTCCTATAAATAAGTCTCCACTATTTCTGGGGAAGTCTCCCTCAATTGTTTGATATGAACTGGACTTTAAAGTGCTGAGACATGTGAATAAAGCTGATAGCATGAGTGTGTCAGGCCTGAGAAAGAGAAGTGCTGTATTGCAATGATTTTCTTTTTGTTTTTTCACTAAATTATACCCCAGGCCATAATGGTTTATCATTAGCTACTCATAAAAGGAAGTGAACAATTGCAAAATCAAGACTGTTCAATGCTAAAAAAATCATACAGGAGCCGGGCAGTGCGGCGCACGCCTTTAATCCCAGCACTTGGGAGGCAGAGCCACGTGGATCTCTGTGAGTTCAAGGCCAGGAAAGACACAAAGTGAGTTCCAGGCCTGGGCAAAGCTACACAGAGAAACCCTGTCTTGAAAAACCAAAAAAAGAATTTAAAAAATCATACAGATAACAAAACAAAGTAATTATTACTCTTTACTCAAGAAATATTTTAAAAAGTAAAATAATGAACACAGAAAAAACTTAAAAGGAAGGGCTACCTTAGGGGGCATTCTAAATACTGTTACCAAACATTTATGCTCATTATACTTTTTAATTCCGGAATTTTCAGCTAGCTCCTTAAAAACAATCTAGCTCCTTATGGGTGGTTTTGCCTGAATGCCTGTCTGGTGTTGGTGAAGGCCAGAAGAGGTTGGCAGAGTCCCTGGAATTAATATTACAGACATTAACGGCTGTGAGCCACCATGTGAGCGCTGGGAATCTAACTGGGGACCTCTGGAAGAGCAGCCAGAACCCTAACTGTTGAGCCATCTCTCCAGCCCTCCTTATTGATACTGTCTATAGTATTTGATGCCACTGCCATGTACCCATCTGTTCTGTAAGCATGACAGTCTATCATTTGTTGGACATAGCAATAAAGACTACTTTGAAACACTATCTTTTTTAAGATACCAGTTTGTCTGTAGCTCTGGCTGTCTTGGAAATGCTTCATATGTTAAATTCAATGGTGACTGACTAGAAATTTCTGTTGCCTGTTTTTCTTCTTTTCAGTGTATGTATATTTTGTTTCTATGTATGTTCCACAATCTTTTTTTGTTGTTGGAAACCAGACACTGTAGACAACATATTGTACTGACTTAGGATCCTGATGACTCCACTTCTGGAATTCTTATTGTTTACATTTGTTGACAATAAAGATGGTGAGAAGAGCTGTTTTATGGCTTGCAGTTCCCTACAGGCAAAAATCTGAGTCACCGCTCAGGAACTAGGAGTAGGGTCAATAACCTTCCTGACCCCTATTTTCTTTCTTTTTACTATTTTTTCATTCAGTATGTATTGACCTCATTCTTTGATCCCATCCCCCCATTCCTCCCAGGCCATCTTCTTGATTATGCCAGTCTGTAGAGCAGATACAGTTATCGTCTGTCAGGAGGCAGAACAACAAGATGGGGACTGTAAAGTGAGATTCTTACCAGTTTCATGACTAAGATTTCCCATTTGCTGCATTTCTTTTCAAAGATTTCCAGAGACTTTAAGTGCTATTTTTTATTTTTTATTTTATAATTGTCACCAGTGATTCTGGGAGTAGGTCATGCTGTGATACAGGACATCACTCTCAGCCAGTTAGCTTTTTAAAATGTAAATTAGATCATGTCCCCATTCAAAACTTTCAAAAATTCTCCTCACGTTTAGAATAAAGTCCAAATTTGCTACCAAAGCTCCAAAAGAAACAAGCCATCTTGTGGCCCTGTGTGTCCCTGATCACATGGCTTCTACTTTACTCTGCTGGCTTTGCTGGGGAGTGGCTGCCCTCAGTGTCTCTGTATCTGGTACTGTCTTTGGAAAGTTTCTCCAGTTTTCTCCATGGTTTTCTTCATTTCATTCAGGGCTCACTTCAAATGCATTTTTTTTTTCTCCTTTCCTTAAAAAAAATTCTATTTAAAATTTAAAAAAAGTCCTGGGGATTGAATTCAATGCCCCTCAATACTGGTCGTTAAAACAGTAACTGTCATTAATTTTTAAATATTTTATATGTATGTGTATATCTGTGTGAATGCATGCTACATTTTACAGATGCTCATCGAAGCCAGAAGAGGGTAAGATCCCTTAGAACTGGAGTTATTTTAACTGTTTTCTTATTTATTCCCTTGTGCATTTACAAGTGATAGATAATAAAAATATTTTCAAGTGCTAGAGAGATGGCTCAGCCAGAAAAAGATATTGTTTATTTGCTGGGTTTGATTCCTCAGACTCACATATTGTACTAAAAGAACCAACTCCCATGAGTTGTCTTCCAACTCCCCATAGCGAGTCATGGATGAGCTTGACCATTAGCACACACACAAAAACATTTTTAAAAGAATTTTTTAAAAATTTGACAAAAGTTCGCAATAGTTAAAAAACAACCACAAAAATCTTTCATTCTTTACCACATATCGTTTTTCTTAACGTATTTACATAAATTTTAAATTATTAGTTTTAAAAACAGGTTCCCATATAGTGAAGGCTGGCCCCAACTTACTGCTCAGCAGAGGACAACCTCTAATTGTTGATCCTCCTGCCTCTACAGACAAGTGTTGAGATTATAGGCCAACATCCCTGGCTTTCTATGGTACTGGAAAGCAAGCCCGGAGCTTCTTGCATGCTAGGCCAACACGCTACCAAGCCACAACCCCAGGGCTATACTGCCACATGACTTTATTTGTCTGTATTCTTTCCTCCCATTAGTATGCAGGCTCTAAGAGGGCAGGGGCCTTGTTCACCACCACTTTACCAGTACTTGGCACAGAGAGTTTTCAAGAAGTATTTGTTGAATGAATAGACACAGTAGAAACTAGAATATTGGAATTACTTGTATTTTAAATGAAAAACTTCAACAGGTAATATTTCCATTTATATCCATGAAGAGCAGAACAGTAACAGAGCATGTTGCAAGAAGTAATGGTTCTTTATTTAGTTGAGAAAAGACAAACAGAGTGGTCAAAAGGTGAGGTATTTAAAGGTCTGTTTTTGGCCTAAATGTTATGTTTTTATGGATTGCAAAGCTGACCTGTCGGTGTCCTTACACTGTACACACAAGCCTGAAAGAAATAAGCATTGTTGTTGATTAAATAGGAAAAAGAGAACAATCCTGAAGTTAAAAATGTTTATACCCTAAGAGTTTTGACAAATTTAAGAGAAGCTAGTCAAAATAAAAATCCTTAAAATAAAAAATAACTCATAAGTATATACAAAACTCTTCAACACCACTGAGAAGTGTACCTATGAATCCTCTGTTCTCCCCACCTTACTCTTTTTCCCATGAAGTCCAAGCTGTGCACTGGATTTAGCAAGGCACATTTAGGCTGTCAAGCCTTACCTTGAGTCCAGGCTTCTCGTCATCACTTCCATTATTTGTGGATGGTGTCTCATCTCCTTGCCTGGAAACCAAGACAAAATCTTCACTGTTAAGAGTAGATACTGAGTCTGAGGAGACACTGATTTTTCCAACAGAAGCCTTGTCATCCATAACTCAAGAAGGAGGCTCAACTCATGAATGGTTAAATATTTTTTAAATGCCTGGAAAACAAAAACCACAAAGATTCATATAAAATGTACGCTAGATATTTGATTACTCTCTATTATTAAAAAAGGACAAAATGAAAACAAACTTTTTTTTTTTTAAAACCTTGTAAAACATTTTACTAGGACACCTGCTACTTGTAATTTAGGCTTTTCATTCTAATAAGGGCATTCTGTGCTATTTGGGTCAAGATAGTTCAGATTCCAAATAAATAAAACACTCTCTTTACAATAATCCCACATACCTACAACAGGCACATACTACAACTCAGGTCTTGGCTTCCAAAAGTAAAGAAGAACTCAACAGTACTCTGGCCTTTAATTTGTAATGCTTTACACATAAGGTTAAAATACTTGGTTATTGTGAAAGTGTCATAACTATATTTCCCTACAATCATTAATACTAAAATTTTAAATACTATGATGACTATAGCAAACAGAATTTCACATTAATACACAAAAGAGATAAATTTAAGGCAGGGAAAGCAGAAATTCTACAGCTTGGAAATATCTTTTATTAAAAACTCAATCTTCCCCCAAACCTTACAAGGCCAGCCTGGTCTATAGAGTAAGTTCTGGAGAAACCCTGTCTTGGAAAACAACAAACAACAAAAAACAAAAAAGAAAAAAAATAACTATAGCTTCATGTTCATCACATCAATAAAGCTAAGTGTTTAATCTTTACAACTCAAATTTTGGCTTAGGCTTTGTTTGTGTTTTTAGTTTTGGTTTTTTGAGACAGGGTTTCTATATAACAGACCTGGCTGTCCTGGAACTCACTCTGTAGACCAGGCTGGCCTCAAACACACAGAGATCCCCCTGACTCTACCTCTCATGTGCTGGGATTAAAGGTGTGCACCACTGCCTGGCTGGATTGTTTTTTTTAAAGATCATTATTTTATGTGTGTACTTTTTTTGTGAATACGTATGTATGTACGCCACATACAGTACCCAAGTACCCAAGGCCAGGAGAGGGCTTCAGATCCCATGGAACTGGAGTTAAGGATGGTTTTGAGCCATAATGCGGGTGCCGGGACTGAACCCAGGTCCTCTGCAAGAGCAGCAAGTGCTCGTAACCACTGAGGCACTGCTCCAGCCCGTGCTTTGGGTTTTTAATTGAACATATAGTAACTGAGCATGCATCATATGCCAAATACTATTTTCTCTTCTAAGTCTCAACTAGAACACCTATCAAGAGTTGCACCATTCCTAAATATTAAACGGGAAAAAAACAAAAACCCAGAAAACAGAAAACAACAACCCCAAGAGAAGGAGAATCACTTAACCAGCTAATGACACCGATAAGGATAGATTCTTTTCTGGACTTTCTGTTGCCTTTTATTTATGTCTCCTGCTTTAAGATTACAGTGTCAGGGGCTGGAGAGATGACTCTGTGGTTAAGAACAGTCTGCTCTTCCAGAGGACCCGGGTTCAACTCCCAGCACCCACATCGCAGCTCACAACTGTCTGTTACTACAATTCTGGGGGGACCCAAAAAACATTAATGCACATAAAATAAAATAACTGGGAAAAAACCCAATTACGGAGCCAGGTACAGTGGTACATGCATTTAATCCCAACACTCTATAGAGTTAGAAGCAGGTAGGTCTTTGTGCACTCCAGGGCAGCCTGGTCTTAAGTTGCTGAGTTTTAAGCCAGCCAGAGCTACATTGGTAGACTCTGTCTCAAGAAAATACACAAAGGTTATCCAGGGAATATATTTTACAAGCCCAAATATAAATACACAGTGGGGAAGAATATACCAGTCCTCACTCATAGTTCTAACACTCAGGATACCGTGACAGGAGGACTGCTCTAAGTTTGAGGCCAGCCTTAGGTATGTAGTAAGTCCCGGTTTCAAAAATGATCAAAAAGGGGCACTTTTGGTTCCGGCAGAGGACCCAGGTTCTCTTCCCAGCATACAGATGGTGGCTCATAACCATCTGTAACTCTGGTTCCAGGGGAACCCCGTGTCTTCTGGCCTCTGTGGGTAACAAGCACACATGTGGTATACATACATAACACATGCAGGCAAATAGTCATAAATGTAAAATTTTTTTAAATTTAAATGAATATGTAGTACCAGATTGAAAAATACTTTAAAATGGTTTTCGGAAAAGCCAATAGAAAAATGTTTTCATTCATCCACTGAATGGATATACATTGAACATCTGGTATAGTAAAGGTCATGTTAGTGAAGCAAATCAAAGTTTTAGCATAGAGGCATTTAAAAAAAAAAGATTTTATGTATATGGTGCTCTATCTGCACATACACCCAGATGCCAAAAAGAGGGCATCAGATCCCATTAAAGATGGCTGTGAGCCACTATGTGGTTACTGGGATTTGAACTCAGGACCTCTGAAAGAGCTGTCAATGCTCTTAACTGCTGAGCCATCTCTCCAGCCCCTGAAGAGGCAAATTTATACAGGCTAATAGATGCTGATTTAGGGTACCAAACTAAGAGACATGTTGGGTAAGCACTTAGACCTTTACTGAAAACAAACTTTAATAACTTCAGGATTTGATTTAGTAACCCTGGTATCTGTACAGGATCAGATCATTTGGTCTTCCCCTTCTACTTCCAGGAGTCTTCACGGTCCACTTGCCCATTTTCACTTAGAGTCAAAGGAAATGCTTCCCTTGCTGATGCTCCCATTGCAGTCAAGATTTGATTTTTTTTTTTAGCAGTATGTTGTTTGTTAATATCATGATGAATGAGTCCTAATTTAATCCTCACATTGCTATTTTACAGATAATAAATTAAGTGTGAGTGTGATGGTGTGACTTGATCAAGGTACTGTAATTATCAGAAATCAAGACAAAAATTGTACTGTTATTGGTAGGTCCCAAAGCAGAGCTCTATTAAGACAAACATAACTGTTTAATATCTAATGCCTCAGTGCTGAGAAGTTTCTTTTAGAGCTTGTATTTTACGTTAGTTTTTCATGCTGATTAAGTTAAGGCTCCATCCTATTTCTGAACTGAATAGTGCAACAACAGCAGAAGGCCTGTGAAAACTCTCTTGAGTATAACCCCAGATTCTAAGAACTTTTACCAATACTCTGAGGTCAGAAAGATTTGGAGGACTCAAAGTTCCACTTGTTTCTTTGAGGAGGTGATTGAAAAAAAAAAAAAACACTTAAGATAATTTACTTTGTTTGATTTAAAAAAAAAAAACAAACTGAAACTAACTGAATCCCTCGGCAGGAATGAGGTTTATCAAACACTATACAGTAAAACTCCTTCTCTCCAGCCTCCATGGACAGGCCATAAGAGCCTCTCCAGCTCCACCATGCGGAGGCATCACAGAAATTGCTGCCTACTTCTGATAATACTTAAATTAGTCTTTGTCTTAAGACACTAAGGACTAATTTTGTTTTGTTTTAAAATTCTATTTTCTCAGTTAGCACAAGAAGCCATCTACTCTTGGTCCTTCATCTTTCAGTCTCTAATTCCAGTTTCTATAGACAATAAAGTACAAACTCCCTTGTGAAAATAGTTGATCTCCATTCATTTCTATAAGTCTCCATGGCACTTTACCACTTAATACGTATTATCCTTTGGTTTTTAAATATCACATAAATTAAAACCCATGCTCCTTTCTGTTTTTCATTAATGGCTGTTGTCTTAGCTCTTAGTCTGACACACAGTGGATATTCAAATGTTTATTAAAGAAACAGGACAAACACCAGAGCAAGGGTATCCAGTACCATTTAAACTGCATCTGGGAAGATGTAGGAAGGGGACAGGTCTTGTTATATAACCCAGGTTTGTCTCAAACCTGTGACCGCCTAAATGCTGTTCTTATCTGTGACAATGAAGCATGCAATGTGAAGTTAAGAAAATCCCAAATTAGAATAATAGACCTTGGGCTGGTGTTACAGCTTACTGGAACATCACATGCATAGCATGTGAGAGGTACAGAGTTTGATCCCCCAGCACCAAGAACAAACAAGGAAAAAAAAAAACCTCACCCTACACCATTTTTACTATGCACAGTACACTGGTTGTACCACACCTTTCTTGCTCAGGGTAGTTATACAGTTTCTATAAGAGAAAAATGATACAATGTCTATCTCATAGAGCTACTGTAAAATGACCAAGGGCTTTATGTGGATATATACATACAAAAGATTTAATACACACAGAATATCACATACAAATATTAAAGTTTTTTTTAAAAAAGATTTATTTATTATGTATACAGTGTTCTGCCTGCATGCCAGAAGAGGGCATTGGATCTTATTATAGATGGTTGTAAGCCACCATGTGGTTGCAGGGAATTGAATTCAGGACCTTCCAAGAGTAGCCAGTGCTCTTAACCTCTGAGCCATCTCTCCAGCCCAAAGTTTTTCAAAATTAAAAAAAAAAAATTAGATATTAGCTAATCTAAACTTTCCAATTTATGAAGCATATTACTAAAGCAAAATACATAGATTTCCTAATTGGACATTGTAATCTATTTTAATCTAAATAAATATAAAGGAACACTTAGAAGAAAAAGTCTCATTTTTGTACACCACTACAGAGTAAGATGTATCCTACTTACAGAGGAAAGAACATCAGCACTTTTGGGGTGGGGCGGGGGAGGGGGCGGGGGCTGGGGCGGCGGCTGACAGGTGGGGGAGGGGGCGCCGACAGGGTCCTGCGTGGCCCAGGACGGCCTCTCACTCACTGAGAATAATTCTGAACGTCTGAGCCTCCTAGGATGACAGGTGGGTGCCACTGCACCTGGTGCATGTAATGCTTGGGGTCAAATTCTGGTCTGCATGCACCATGTCACACAAGCACGTCATGAACTGAACACAGCCTCAGTCCTCCCATCTTTAATATATACACGGACATCTTGGTGTTTGGTAGGCATTACAAGTTTGTCTCCTGCTTTCACAAAGGTGATAAGCGTCAAATGCTACCAAGAACACCATGGTATTAAGCAGAACATTGGGATGTTTTCTTTTCTACATATGGTGGTACCCAAAAAGCCAAAAAGAAAATAAATAAAAAATAAAATCATCTGAGGTAAAAGTTAATTTCCTTCACTTATGTGCTGGGATTCAAGGCTTGGGCCACCATTGCCCAGCTGGTGTTATATTTTTCATAATATCTAACCTTTCATTACTTTTATCTTATTGACTCATAAAAGACCACTGGAGATTTTTATAAAAGATTTATTTATTTCTACGAGTGCTCTATCTGCATGTATGACTTTATGCCAGAAGAGGGCATCAGATCCTCCTAGAGATAGCTGTGAGCCACCATGTGGTTGCTGGGAATTGAACTCAGACCTCTGGAAGAACTGCAGGTCTCTTAACCACTGAGCCACCTCTCCAGCCCCACCACTGGAGGTTTTGATTGAAATACAGTCTCAACCAGGCCAGGAAAGGTGGCATATGCCAGTGGAGCAGGGAGCACTTAGAAGGCTGAGGCAGGGTCAAATTTGGGTAGCCGGACTGTACTCTGGGGCGATATTCCCAGGCGGGTCATGAACGGACCAGCGGACAGCGAAGTGGACTACAAAAAGAAAAACAGGAATCTGAAGCGGAAGCTCGAGTTCCTCATTTATGTGAGTGCTGGTGTGGGGAAGTTGTGGGGTGTGAGGCCTAGAGCTGAGAGGACCTCAGTTTACCCGTGAGGAACACGAGTGTTTCCAGGAGCTCAGGAAGGCGCAGAGGAAATTGCTGAAGGTTTCCCAGGACAAGCGTTTCCTTCTAGATCGACTTCTGCAGTATGAGAACGTGGATGAAGATTCTTCCGATTCAGATGCCACTGCATCTTCAGATAACAGTGAGACAGAGGGGACGCCCAAGTTGTCTGACACACCAGCCCCCAAGAGGAAGAGAAGAGAAGCCCTCCGATGGGGGGTACCCCATCCCCGTCCAGCCTCTCCTTGCCTCCTTCAACAGATTTCCCCTGCAGACCTCTGGAGCTCCCTCACCATATCTGAGCTCGATGGCTGTAGGATCCCCTGACTGCCCTGTGGGTGGGCCACTGGCCTTCCCTGCCAGGGGTTCTGGGGCCAGTGTTGGGGCAGCCCTGACCCCCCTGCCTCCTCCCAAGATGCCCACACACACGATCCTGAGCACCGTCCCTCAGCAGATGTTCAGCAATACAGGCAGCGGGGATGATACCCTGGACGGAGACGATGACCTGGTAATCGTCATATCGGAGTAGCCACCCAGTGCTACCAGCCAGGCCTGCACAGTGTTCCTCCCATGCCAGCACACTGGAGCCCACTTCCTCAAGAGATGTTTATTGATGCCCAGTTGCCATGCTTCGGCCACTGACACAATCAGAAAAGGCGTAAACATGCGCAAATGTCCCCGAAGGTGGCAGGGGCCTGCCCTCACATCCCAGCCCTACCCAGGGGACAGTTATTTAAATGAGTGGCCAAGAGGATCTGCCACACCTTAGGGGGGCAGAGACCCTGTAGAGGCTGCTCCTTTAGAAGAGCAGCTGAGCAGGGCTGGGACTTTTTAACGAAGGCTTTGTATTAAAGGGTTGGCTCTTTAAAAAAAAAAAAAAAAAAAAAAAGAGTTCAAATTTGGCTGGGCATGATAAGACTCTTTTGCAAAAGTTTAAAAAAAAAGAAAATTAACAGAAGACAGGTAGATACCTATGTAATTCCAGCTCACATTCACTGCTGGGTGACATCAAATGACAATTTTATGCTCAACTATGCCTTTCTGCAAAGACCATTGGAAAAAAAATGCACCTCAGGGCCAGTGAAATGACTCTGTGTAAAGGCATTTGCCACTAAGCCTGGTTACCTGAGTTCGATTCTCAGAACCCATACAACAGAAGAAAACCAATTCCCAGGAGCTGTCCTCTGATTTCTACACGCACTGTGGCATGCAAGTGTGCACACATGTACGTACAATGCCCCCCACACTCCTATATTCTCCCTCCACACATAAAATGATTTTTAAAATGTACCTGAGTCACAATGAAGGTGCATATTCATTCTTGGTCTCCTCTAGACACCATTAATATGTATTGAAATGGAAAATAGTACTCACAGTAAGAGAGCTTCTGAGATTTTTTGGATAGAGTACTATTAAATTTTGTATTGGCTCTAGTTACTAAAATTAATCAGTTAACAGTGAACTTACTTGTAGTCAGGCATGGTGGTCCACACCTTTAATCCCAGCACTCTGGAGGCAGAGGTGGGCAGATCTCTGTGAGTTTGAGGCCAGTGTGGTCTACATAATGAGTTACGGGACAGACAGGCCTGTTACACAGAGAAACCTTTCTATTACACACTACTACTACCCTAGTCCTATATTTTCTCTGAATTCAAGATAGGCATTTCTGTTATGTTTTATTTCTTTTTTATTCACTACCGAGTGTCTGATCTATGCCAGGAACCTACAAGGCAGTGTTATGGTAAGAAATAAGACATACTGTTTACTTTTGCCAGGTAGATACTCACTTATAGTATGCTGTGGAATAATCCTTTTGTACACTGAGAATATGCATTACTCCCACTGATTTAATAAAGAGCCAACTGGCAAAAAGCTAGAAAGGAAGAGGTAGGCAGGGGAGCTAGACAGGGAGACTGCTGGGAGGAAAAAAGGCGGAGTTGCCAGCAAGCTGCAGAGGAGGTGATGAACAGGTCGTGTTGAAAAAAAAAAAGGTACCGCCATGTGGTATAGCATAGATAAGAAATATGGGTTAATTGAAGGTGTAAGAGCTAGTTAGTAACAAGCCTAAGCTACTGGCTGAGGAGTTGTAATTAATAATAAGTCTCTGTGTGGTTATTTGGGAGCCAGTTGTTGGTACAGAGCTGACTGGTGGGACAGAATAGTCCACCCACAGTAGTAAAGAAAATATATTTGTATTGCAGAACAGTGCTTGGTATATGCCACAGGGGTTATTACCTGGCAGGCTTCTACTATAAAACTCTATGGTCATCTCAAACCAAATCATTCTACCTGCATGTCTCATACAACTATATTCCTCCAGGTTTTCTCTATCTTAGTTAACCACAGATCCAAGAGAAACAAAACAGAAAAAAATTTTTGATTTTTCTTTTTCTTTCTTTCTTTTTTCTTCCCAATTCAGGGTTTCTGTGTGTAGACCTGGCTCTCCCAGAGCTCACTCTGTAGACCAGGCTGGCTCCAAACTCACAGAGATCCATCCACCTACTTCTGCCTCCCCAGTGCTGGGATTAAAGGTGTGTGCCACTATCACTTAGCTGATTCTTATTACTCCTCCTTGAGAGTTCTAATGAATTTTAGCAGCAAGCATACCCTTCTTCAAAAAGCTTCATTCTCTAGACCAGGTTCTCAACCTTCCTAATTCTGTGACCCTCTAATATAGTTCATGTTTTGGTGACCCCTAACCATAAAATTACTTGCATTGCTACTTCATAACTGTAATTTTGCTACTGTTACAAACCATAATATAAATACCTGTGTTTTCCAATGGTCTTAAGTGACCCCTGTGAAAGGGTCGTTTGGTGACCCACAGGTTGAGAACTGCTGCTCTAGATTCTCTCTGGTCATTAATTTCCTAGTTACAGAATTTCTAAATATTACGTAAGATCCTATAGCCAATCCTTCTCTACCTTCATCAAAATCTCTGCTAATTCCTGAATGAAAACAGCATGAAGGCTGTGGGATGGCTCAGTGCATAAAGGTACCTGCTGTCACACCTGAGTACTTGGGTTTGGTATCTCAGGAACCTACATGATGAAAGGACAGAACAGACCCTACAAACTAGTTTAGTCCTCTGACATCCCTATACATGCACAAAGTAAGTAGATACAAAAATAAATGTCTTTAAAGGTTTTTTAAAGCAAGGCTGATGGCACAGAGTAACTACTGAGAGCACTGACAGCTATTCCAGAGGAACGGAGTTTGGGTCCCAGCACCTATACTGTGACTCAGCCAGTTCCAGGGGATCTGATGTCCTTTTCTGGCCTCTGCAGGCACCAGGCATGTACATGGTACACAGACATGCATGCAAACAAAACACCAATACACACAAAATAATGGCTTTTCCTTTGGCATGTTTAATTGTGATGTTTAACAGACATCCTTGCAGTTTAAGATGACACTTAAAAAAATTCTCTATTAAAAAAAAATTAAAAGGGGGATGGAAAGACAGCTCAGTAGTTAAAGAACACTGGCTGCTCTTCCAGAGGACCCCAGTTTCAATTCCCAGAATCCACCTGGTGACTCACAATCACCTGTAATTCCCGTTTTAAAGAATCTGATACCCTCTTCTAGTTTTCATAGGTACCAGGCACATATGCAATACACAGATACACATGCAGGCAAAACACCCATATGCATAAAAATGATTTTAAAAATTAAAAAGAAATTAAACAGGGAAGTAAACTAAATGAAACCCAAATTCTTTGAATCACTTAGTCTCCAAAATCTTGAGCCTGGCTTTCATTTTAATCTTATCAAATCATACCACACAATCAACCAAATATTACACTAACTTTTAGGCTTGAAAACGTTTGTATGGGGTGGTTCCTAAGTGAGAAATGTTCCTCTATTTCCCCAGTGAGCTCTTTTCCCTCTCAAATAACAATCTAGTGACAGTTACACAGTCTGTCTTTCCCTCCTTATTCTGAGAAGTTCATTATTTCATGCTAGGTCTTCTAAGCCTTTTTGTTTGCCTTTAAGTTTTACCACAAGAATTATGATATATACTATATAACAAGTAAGTTACACCTCTCTTCTACTCTACTACACTCACCCCCTAGTCATTTTAGAAGTAAATATTAACTATAAACTACCATGATACATGCTGGGAAAACATGGTCACAATGCAGTTCAACTGAGAATCAAAAATATACAGAAAAAAATATTGCACTAACACCCAACATGTACTTTTCCCCCACAGCACCTAAACAATACAGCATAACAAATAGTTATTTACGTTGTATCAAGTATTCTAAGAGATAATATAAAGTATGTGTGTTGTAGGATATGCAAAGCTGTCCAGATTATATGCAAATACTATACCATTTTAGCATGGGTAGAGTCTTTGAACTGACCCTCTGCCCTGCAAGATATTGGGGGACAACTACTGCATGAGTGTAATGGTAGGATCTAGTAATAGAAAGACAAATGACCAATATGCTACACTATATGTTAGTACTTGAGAATATAGTTACAGAAAATAGGAAAAACTCAAAACCCAACAGCAGCACATTCTTTTGAGACAAAAAAAAATCTCACTGCATAGCCCCATTTAGCCTTAAAACTGACTCTTGCCTCAGCCTTAAGAGTGCTGGGATTACAGGAGTATGCCAACTACTCCAGCTACTACCCTTGAACACCTCTGACTCCATCAAAACCCCAAATGTCATGGCCAATAAGATAGTTCAACAATACCGAGTCTCAAAACATACCCTGGACTTCTTTTGGAACAAACACACTCATGGATTCCTTCCTATTCCCCACCATTTTTTGTTGTTCAGTAAGCAAATTAGTACAACTTTATGGAGTCTTAAGGAGGATGCTTAAAACATCTTGCTAAATCTAAAAAGAAAGTAGTATGTATTAGTTAATGAGTGCCAATTTTAGGCCCAATGTGGAACTAGAAAGACAAACACATTATTGCCACTGTCACACTAAGCTTGGCAGATGAATATTAACTTTCTATGACAAACCAAAGCTAAGACAGGTTGAGTAACTTGCTTTAGCACACAGAGATTATAAAGCTTGGTGTAAACCCAGGCACCTAGGTGTTTCTGTTCTTTTCTGAGCTGTATCTTACTGTATCCCTATCTCCATTCTTTGCCTGTCCTCTGTGCTGTGTCCTTCTAAAATTCAACTCTGGTTAAGATCACTCTCAGTTTAGGAACTAGAACACAACAGGAAGTAACAAAACAAGGCTCAAAAATGTTATAGCAGGCCAATTCCCATCGGGTTCAACTCTTTTAAAGTAAAATAAGTACTGGGGAGACAGGTCAGCAGCAAAAGTCATTATTGCCATGGCAATCAAAGGACTGCATTCCGACCCTTGGGACCCATTTTAAAGGGAAAAAGCCAGGCAATGTGGTATGTGCCCTAACCCCAGCACTGGGGTGTGGGAAGAACATTGAAGCTCACTTGACTGATGAGCTTCAGGCTCAGCAAGAGGACCTATTTCAAAACATGAACGCAGAAAGCAATTGAGACCAACAGCCAATGTCTACCACCAGTTTCCACAAGCATATGTGCATAACTCCACAAAGAAGAACAATTAGGGTCTACAGTGGGGCTCAGTGGCAGAGCACATGCTTGGCATGTGTGAGGCTCTGGGTTTGATCCCCAGTACCAAAATTAAACAAGCAAGAGTAATAAGGGAATACACAGACTAGTCTAGATCTTTGCTTCTTGTCAGTCTTTAAACTTTCTTTCCTTGCACTAGTTTTCACATGAATTTCTCATAGCATATCCCCCTGTAAAGGATGGAACAGACTTAACCAATTCAATGAAAAACCCTCCCATCATTACAAATACAGATTATTTTCCACCAATGTGGTGGTATTGTGTTCCCCAAAATATTGTGCACCCTAATAAACTTATCTGGGGTCAGAGACAGAACAGCCACTAGATACAAAGTCTAGAAAATGGTGGCACTCACACCTTTAATCCTAGCACTCCAGAGGTAGAAATCCCTCTGGATCTCTGAGTTCAAGGCCACATTGGAAACGGCCAGGCGTGGTGACACACACCTTTAATCCCAGAAAGCGAGCCTTTAATCCCAGGGAGTGACGGCAAAAACAGAAAGATATATAAGGCGTGAAGACCAGAAACTACAAGCATTTGGCTGGTTAAGCATTTGGCTGGTTAAGCTTTCAGGCTTCTAGCAGCACAGTTCAGCTGAGACCGAGGACTCAGAGGCTTCCAGTCTGAGGAAACAAGATCAGCTGAGAAGTTGGCCAGGTGAGGTTAGCTGTGGCTTGTTCTGGTTCTCTGACCTTCCAGCATTTACCCCAATAACTGGCCTCAGGTTTGATTTTATTAATAAGACCATCTAAGATTTCTGCTACACACCAATAATTGCTAAACAATGGGCATGGCTTTGTTTTAAAGTTTGACTATTAACTTGGGACTGATGCTTTGAATTGTATTAGTGAAGTAATGGAATCATGTGCAAGTAAGCCTTCTGATTAATTTCGGCCTAACTTTAAAAATCAAAACAAAAGAAAATTTAATTATCTTGGGCATACTTGCAATTAAAAATTAGAAAAGCCAGTTTATCTAAAAGTCATTCTTCAGCAAATTAAGAGACCAGGTCTCTTTAAATGTTCCACAAGTTGCAGTCTTTCTACCGCCACAGCCAAACACACGCGGTAAAAATTACCACCTGAGGCGTGTTTAAGTGTCGGGTTCTGTGGCACTAAGCACATCCACATCACCACCACCTAGGATTTCTCTCATCCCCAGTCTCTTGCAGCCACCATTCTATCTTCTGTCACCATGACTGCTCTTGGAAACCTCTCAAGCAACAGGATTACAGAAAATCCGTCTTTTCCAAGATGGCTTCTTTCATTTAGTATATGTCAAAGTCAATCAATGTTGTACAAGACATAACTTTTTTAAGAAAAGGGATTTTTCTTTTAAAGGTTGAATCACAAGTCATATATATAACCCAGGTTAAAACCATGAAAATGCATAAAATCAGGGGCTGATGAGAAGTCTCAACAGCTAAGAGTACTTGCTGTTTTTACAGAGGGCTTGACTTTGCTCCTAGCACCAGAAGGACACTCACAACCACATGTAACTCCAGTTCCAGGGGATGTGACACCCTCTTCTGGCCTCTGTAGAGACCAAACACACAGATGGTGCTCAAGCAGATGAGTAAACAGAGCCCTTACAAAATGAGTATAGTAAAATGCCTACAGAAAGTCGATGCTTTTTATTGTTTTTCATTTTCTCATGAGTAATCAAGCCTTCTTATTTATCTAAAGGTTAACAATGTAGTCTAATAGGTAAAAAAAAAAAAAAAAAAAAAGAGTAAGAGTTAAATTTTGATTTTTCTCCTTAACATCTTAGTGATATGATTTCAGTTATGTAAAACAAGGGGACAGAACCTTACTATTTTATGAATTACCTAAGAAAGAAGAAAACATCAGGTGCTTTGCAGTACAATAACCCATGAACTAGGTGTAAGTAACTCCATTTTAATCAATGAAAAAACTAAATCTCAAATTTACAGAGTAGGTTTACCTCCAACCACAATTAGATTAAGTCTAAGACTTTGGGATGTCCGTGTCTTTCTGGTCCCAAAGTTAATATTCCTCCCACTACACCTGGGTACTACTGAGAAAAAGTACAGGGGGAGGAAGAGAAGTGGACATAAGACAGTTCTCTCACCTGTGTGATTAGCTGAACGCAATGATGCTGATACTGAAAATATAAAAGGCTGAAATGAGGGGCTGGAGAGATAGCTCAGTGGTTAAGAGCACTGGCTGCTCTTCCAGAGGCCCTGGGTTCAATTCCCAACACCCACATGACAGCTCACAACTGCCAGTTTCAGAAGATCCAACACCTTTACATGGATATACATGCAGGCAAAACACAAATGCACATGAGATAAAAATAAATTATTGCCGGGCGGTGGTAGCGCACGCCTTTAGTCCCAGCACTCGGGAGGCAGAGGCAGGCGGATCTCTGTGAGTTCGAGGCCAGCCTGGTCTCCCAAGCGAGTTCCAGGAAAGGCGCAAAGCTACACAGAGAAACCCTATCTCGAAAAACCCCAAAAAATAAATAAATAAATAAAATAAATAAATAAATAATTTAGCCGGGCATGGTACACATGCCTTTAATCCTAGCACTCGGGAGTCAGAGGCCAGCCTGGTCTACAGAGCGAGTTCCAGGACAGCCAGGGCTACACAGAGAAACCCTATCTCGAACAAAAAGGGGGGGGGGGGGCTGAAATGGTCTTCCTATGTTCCTATGGCTACTTCAGGACACAGTACTTCTTCCCTCTGCTTCGTGCCACTTCAAAGAAGTACCTCTAAAACTAAACATTTAAACTGCTATTTGAAAGCCCTTTCACATTAGAAACAGGAAAATTAGCTTAATGTTAACATACTACTACTATTATCAAGGTCATTTTATTTTTCTGACTCCTGATAGCACATTTAAAAAAATATTTTAGTTGGGCAGTGGTGGCACACGTCTTTGATTCTACCACTTAGGAGGCAGAGGCAGGCGGATCTCTGTGAGTTCAAAAACAGCCTGGTTTACAAAGTAAGTTTCTGGGACAGCCAGAAACCTTGTCTTGAAAAACCAAAACAATAAACAAACAAAAAAGCAAACATTCATTTTTTTCTGAACAGATTTCAGAAGCATAATATAATTCACATTAGCATTGTGTAAATATAAAAATATGAATGCTGCTGGGCGGCAGGCGGAGCATGTCTTTAATTCCAGCACTCGGGAGGCAGAGTTAGGTGGATCTCTGTTGAGTAAGAGGCCAACCTGGTCTACAGAGCAAGATCTAGGACAGGCACCAAAACTACACAGAGAAACCCTGTCTCCAAAAATATATATGAATGCTGTAAAGCATTGCAAGGTCTTTCAAAGATTTTTTTTTTTGTCCTTTTAGGAAATTAGTCAACATAATTCCTCCTCATGCATAGTTAAGAAAAATGAATATCCACCTGCTATACTTGAGATCTGAAATTTCTGATTATGTATCCCTCCGTAATCTCTGAGAATTTAATGTCAAGCAAACAAGTCTTTCAGTAGAAAACTAAAACCTAAGAGAAATGTACTAGAAGTTTCTCTTTTCTATAACTTGCTTGCTTTTCAGAGGAATATTTTGAGAGCAGACCAGAAATGTTTGATAGAGGTCCAGTCCATACTGACAAAGGTAAGGCAGATCATTAGCATCTTAAATTACTGTAATAGGCATTTGTGCAAGAAGATACAAAATTCACAAATATTTAAATTCCATAGATGTTTTAAATCTACCTGAAAAGACCATTTCTTAAAGCCAAAATCAAAATCAAAATATTGTAAATATAGGACTGGTTAAGTATTTGAATCTTGAGGTCAGACAGAAATCAGCCCTTTTTTTGTTTGTTTGTTTGTTTTTTTCAAGACAGGGTTTCTCCTTGTAGTCCTCGCTGTCCTGGAACTTGCTCTGTAGACCAGGCTGGCCTCAAACTCATACAGAGCTGCCTTCCCCTGTCTTCAGAGTGTTGATTAAAGGCATGTGCCGCCGCTGCCACCACTACTGCCGCCCCCAAAATCTGCTTTTATTTGAATACACAGAGGATGCAACAGGTAACTCACGACAACAAAGAAATAATTTTTCTTCTGCAAGTAATCAGAGGTCTAGACACAGAAAATCCTATGTCACAGCAAGAGATTTATATGACATATCCCTACTCTCTATTGCCAGAAAACAGTTCATTCATCAGGATACCCCTTCAAAGGCACAGAGCTCATTACAAAATATTAAAACCATTGGCTATTTCCATCAATATCATACATATACTCATCATTTAATCCAATTTAGATGTGAATGCAATTACTATACTTCAAACATTCTGAGTCAAGCTGGATATAGTGGCCTTTAATACCAGCACTTGGGAGGCAATTGGATCTCTGAGTTCAAGGCCAACCTGGTCTACTACTGGCTTTTAGGACATGAAACCCTATCTCAAAACAGTAGTAACAACATTCTCAGTCTGCGTAACCGAAGGGAGGTCGGCCCCTGGAACTGGCAGAGGACATATCCAGACACCAAATTCTCAGCCCAAGATTTATTACCTAGGAGGGGTAAGTGGGGAGGGAGTGGGGAGGTGGCAAGGGAAGCAGCAAGCACAGCGAACAAGCCAAGAAAACAAGAGAGCAAGAGAAGCAAGAGAGGGTGTTTTTGCAGGAGTGGGCTTTTAAGGGGGAGTCTGCGCTAGGGTGAGCTGGTAAATCCGGATTGGACATGTTAGTCAGATAATGAATTTTGATGGTTGGACCTTGGTGTTTTGTCTCAAGAATGAGTCATGGCCAAATAAGGGACCAGGCCTTGGGGGCTAGCTTTAGGAATGTCAGGGATTTTAGCAAGGGAGAGGGAAAGGGCAAAACCTGTCTGCAGTGTTGGCCATGCTCAGGCCTGTTAGAGCCCTTCAATAATACTTCTTTTAAGTGGGGCAAGACTCATCCTTAGAAAAAGCAGATCCAGACTGTACACTGTGGGTTGTAATGGATGGATAATGGAAAACGGGAAGAGAAAGTTCAAAAACAAATTACTGTTAAATTTGAATAACAATGTTAACTTTACCACAGAAACTCATAGTTAACATGCCATAAAAAGTCCAACCCAAGCTACAAGTGAGATGCATTTCCGTACTTCCAGAAGCCAACAGAAGGATCACTAGCCGAGCCTACCCTAGCGGCAAAAAAAAAACAAAAAACAAACAAACAAAAAAAAAACCCAAAAAACAGTAAGACTTTGCTATGGAAAAAATAAAATTATTGCCACAAAGATTTACAGAGCCCAAAGACTAGTGGCTGATGATGTAAGCGCTGATCTGATACAGCCTTAACCAGAAACTTTTAACAATTATGCATTGGGTTCTTGGAGAAGTACAAACCTCTAAATTTGGCAGTGGATCCAAACAATTAAAATCTATTTTCATATTTTACTGCCAAGTATTTAGTGTCAATTATGAACTTTAAAGACAGAATTAGGGTTTTACTTACTTTTTAATGACTGAAAAAAGGGACAGGGGTACTTGGGCCTTACAAAACTCTACTCTGAAAGAAGAGAGTCTTCAGAGTGTTATGGTCAACTTGAAAGAGAAGGGAAACTTCTAGGCCATGACTTGCATACTTCCATATTTGGTTAATTTTTGCACATGAAAAGCAAGAAGGCTGTTAAGAGTCAACACAGTGGCTGCAATCTAAGTGTAATTACCCATCAATACTGTTTTGCTTACATGTTTTTTTTAAGACTAACAATACCAGAAAATGATGAAAGTGGAGGAAGACAACCAGGTAATGAAAACATTCCTGAACAGTCTTAGGTAAGGCAGCATTTTCCTTTCAGGAATATACATCTATTCCTTATCTCTGGATTTTCTTTCCTTAAGATCTAACTATGAAAAATTGTTTAAAAAACAAAAGCAATGCATACAAAGTACAAAAATGATTTAGATAATGGTTAAACAGGGACCTGAAGGTAAACAGAGTTCTAGTTTTAAGAAACATGGAATCTTGTAAATTATTTATTCACTTGCTAAAGAAGCCTAATGATATCTGACAATCTTGGAAGCAGCAAAGATAATTATGGACAGCCTACGTCAGAATAGTTTCTTCAACTGTGTTTTTGAGGGTCTGTGTGAGTCTGCTTGGCTAATGTTACAATTCTGTGATCTACCACCAAGGTAGATACCACACTGTCCAGCATTGCTTTGCTTAGTTTTTAAACTCAAGACTTACACACACACACTCACAAACACAGTTGAAGAGACTGGGAAATGTACCACAACGTATCAATATGTATGTAGCCCAGGCCAGGCCTTGAACTCATGATCCTCATACTTCAATCACTGAGCATGACATGTAAATTAAAATGTACATATATTCAAATCAATCATACATTCAAATTTTAATTCAAATTTAGATCTATAAAAGATCATAAAGAAGTCTTTTGTTCATTTTCATTTCCTAAGTAAGCTTTGGTTAAATCTTCAATATAAAATATAATCCATAGCACCATATACAGAGATGAATTAAAACAACAGGTCCTTAGCTTACATAACAAAGTTATACGTACGCTTGGTGGTGGTGGCACACACATTTCTGTGGAGCCAGTTCCAGGACAGTGAACTGAATAACCCTGCCTTGAAAAAAAGTTACAAATGCACTTCCTTGGCACCAAAGCTTGTTTTTTCCAAATGACTTTTCAGTTTGACAGTTTCATTACCTTCCATTGTTTCTTTGCCTAAATAAACAACGCAGCTGGAAGCCCACGTACTTATATCACCTTCTTATTCACGAGAATGCAAAAACAGGTGTTGATCTAAATGAAACTATCAAATACACTGTGAAACTATCCCTGACAGTTTTCTCCTGTGGGGAAGTGGGACCCACGCCCCGCAGACTTTCACAAACCCCAATCTCAAATTGAAGCTGGAGCACGGTTTTAAAGAGTGCTGCGAGCATGATCAGTTTAATAGTCTGCTTAGGACATATGCTTCCAAGATAAGTTGATCCTTCGGGTACCACAGGTATGGTTATGCTTGCAACAACAGGTGCAGACTACAAATGTAGGTATTTGACAAAACTATGGTCCTGACTACTATCAGGGAATGGACAGCGCACTCCTGGAAGCCTGGGGATAGCCTTGGAGCTGACTCACATAACCCTGAAGAGTGCTGAAAAATCAAGACACAAGGCGCTGGAGTAGGCAGGTGTTTCTTGTAGACTGAAAGAGTGCGATGCCAAAGACACTTTAATTGCAGGTGGAGAGTATGAGGCAGAAAACACCAGTAAGAGAAAGCAGAGCGACACTGAAAGCGAGCAAGTCTTTCAAATTAAGTCAGCCGAAGGCCCAAGCCAACCTCAGTCTCACTCTCACACACACACCCCGATCTAGTGGGCAACAGGAGAAACTGAGGCGGAGGACACCGGCAGATCCCCAAACAAGACTGAGACCAAAACACAAAAGTGGAGAGAAAACTGCTATGCTGGGAGGGGAGAGACTTCGCAAAAGGGAGCAGTTAC
>CABHPQ010143212.1:13669-24273 GCA_902168405.1 Peromyscus aztecus | reverse complement strand
TTTTTTTTTTGTTTTTTTTTTTTAATTAGAGATGAGAGTTGGGGGATTGGATATGATGTGCTTGCCACAGTGCACATGTGGAAGTTAGAGACAGCTTTGTGGAGTTGATTCTCTCTTTCTACCTTGCAGGTTGCCAGGCTTGCGCAAGCATCTTTACCTCCTGAACTATCTCAATGGCCTTAGAAGTCAGTTTTCATCTATTTGACTTTCTGTGTAGGGTCAGTATTTTTAGACATCAACTAATAGGCTTGAAAAAGTTTCTTAAAGATATTACCAATAAATGGTAAGACCCATTTAACACTGCCAGACTAGGGTCACTTTTGTAGAAAGTCCATATATGTTATTGTACATGCATTACAAATCAAGTCCTGGAAAGTTTTAGCCTTACAGTGGGTAGGACAAGATCCAGTGTGAATATTCTATTGGTGATTAATTTTCATTCTAAATTAATTCCTAATAAAGGTGGTTAAGGATTGTTTACAAGTTCCAAATTAGTTGTCTGTATTCTACTAATTGTCCTGTAGGTGGCATCATTATAATTTGCCCACTCATATATTTTGCTTTGCATAAAGATCTGCTTTTGTTCCATCTTTAGATCTTTTTTGTTGTTAATGATTGCTTATGTATGGTCACATCACTCTCAACACTCATACTTGTCTGATAATATGATTGATTGCTCAAGTGATGAGTTAAACTAGGTCAGGTAGTAGAGAACTGTGTGAGTATTGCTAATAATTTGGGGTAACAACCATTTTCAGTTTTTTAGTGCTCAGGAATTATGTAATTTTTTATTTCTAAATACTGTTTTTGAGGCACTGACAGTAGTAATTAAGATCGTAGGTCTAGAGTAACTCTTGAGTTCGTATGTCTCTTCTTAGCTGTGTAACTGAGAAAATTACTTCACCTCTTTGAAAAGGCTTCCATCCTGCAGCAGTCTGCAAGTTGATTAGGTCAGGGAAACCATATTGTTTTGGGTATAATTGAGTTCACGATGTCTGGCATTTAGTAGTTATGCAGTAAGTTTTTTTTCTAAATGAATATATGTTTTTGCATGAATGCCATGAAAATTATGAGTGTAAAACGGGTAATAATATACTTCAGAAGTGTTAGCTGCTGTTCCTATCAACAATAACAGGAAATTCTGTCTTTCTAGTACATGAATTTTCTGTATGCCATATCCCTCACATTTTGCAGTGCTATTAAACAATTAGTTTGCCTACTTACTGAGGTATTTTATAAATATTTGGAGGTTAATCTCTGGCCAGCAAAATGTAGTGAAGATTAGCATTTATATAATACAATTAACAGAATGTCTGTCATGTAGAAGTACTCAACACATGCTGCTTATTAAATCGTAGTGGTATTAATAACAATTTAAAACAACTTTTTTTCTTATTACATTTATCTCACAACTGTTAATATTCAAAATTTTTCTTTTCTGTTGATTTCATGTACATTAGCTAATCTTTAAAAAAATGTGTGCTCAATACTATTGTCCTCACTTTATATTTGAAGACACCATCAAACTAATAGCTTAAAGTTGTTTAACTGTCAGTGACTGAATTCTGTGTTCTTGCTTTTCTACATTGTTCGAATAATTACTTTTTCTTGAATCTGAATTAAGAGAAAGTATATACATCTGTTGTATCCTTGTCTGTTTATTTTTCTTATTCCAGTCACATTTTTTTGTTCTTCTCTTTTTCTTCTGTCCAAATAGATCATCAAGAACACAGTATTTCATGTCCTAGATTTCTATGTCATAGATATATTTTAATCTCCTGCTCTGCTGATGCTGCTAGCAGGATTATGAATATTTTCTTCTACCCATACCAATGTCTCATTTGTTAATGACTCAGTGTGTCAAGTTGCTTCCCCATGCCCTGGGCCCACAGTGAATATGAAAAACAGCAACAGCTCTACTTCTTGACTACTTTTTAAACCCACTTCATATACCCCCTACCATTTAACATTTGTTAAATGTATCTTCAAAAACCATGTGCTGCCGATGTCTGTTGCTATGTAACAAACAAACCCCAAACTTTGAGTGGCTTAAAATAGTAACCATTTTCTTATGTCTCATAATTCTGTTGATCAGGAATTGAGTTGGTGCTTAGCTTTGATCATATGCGTTTGATGGTGGTTTCTTAAAGGTATTGGCTGGCCAATGAGTGGGACCAAGCTACTTACAGACAGATAAATTCAACTTTGATGGAGATACCCAGAAGAAGTCTGGGTACATCAGCTGCAACACCTGTGTACAGAATCACCTACATGGTTGTTTCATGGTCATCTAATATTTCTTATGACCCAGCCTTTGGAATCCCAGAGGTGTTTCCACTGTATTTTATTTGTCATGCAAATCACAAAAGTCAACCCAGATTAAAAGAGGGAAATTAGACTACTTCAAAGAGGACTAGCGAAAAATGTGTAGCTGTTTTTAATCTGCCACCATGAATCACACTAATTTTAGATTGTGTAAATCCAAGTGAAAACCGAATTGGTTCTAGGGAATGCATATGGTTTCCTGGTTTTCTCTACCACTGACAAATTTACCACTTGTTAGAATCAGAACAGCTATAACTGGAGTTAATTTTTCTCCTGGAGCTCAACCAAAGCACTTACTGGCTTGATTTGAAAGATGAAGTTGGTTTTGTTGTCATTAAAACTATGAATCCTTTTTCTTCTAAATATATAAAATCTCCTCTAATACCTGCTTCTTGGTTAATACTGTAATACTATATACTTCCATCTCATATCCTGAGCTTACAGATTTGTAGATATGGGGACCTGGAGAGATGCCTCAGTGGTTATGAGCTTGTAGTACTCTTTTAGAGTACCTAAGTTCAGATCCTAGCACCCATGTTGGATAGCTTACACCCAACCACCTATAATTCGTGCTCCTGCGAATTTAGTTCTCCCTTCTGGCCTTCTGGGTACCTACATTCTCACACACTCAACTTTAAAAACAAAACTTAAAGCTGGGTGGCAGTGGCGCATGCCTTTAATCCCAGCACTCAGGAAGCAGAGCCAGGCGGATCTCTATGAGTTTGAGGTCATCCTGGTCTACAGAGTGAGATCCAGGACAGGCACCAAAACTACACAGAGAAACCCTGTCTCAGAAAAAAAACAAAAAACAAAAAAACAAAAAACAAAAAACCGACAACAACAACAAAAAAAACCACTTAAAAATAAACCAAAAGAATTTGTAGAGATGAGATTCAAGGAAAGACAAGAATCTTCTATCCTTAATTTTTGAGTTATTATTATGTCTCTTCTCACTCACCAAGTTGTATAACTTTTGTATATTACAAGTAATATTTTTATGAACTAAGATAAAGACTTATTTTACTGAGGAGAAAAATATCAAGGTATAGTTTTGGTTAAGAAATGTCAAAATTTATATGTAAGCTTATAGATATTAAAGATTTGCCTTTTTCTAAATGAAAAGGGAAATAACTTGAGAGGTTTTTGAACAAAGAAAAACAATAGTATATTTTAATAAAATTGTTAGCTGCTGTGCAAAACTACCTAGGAGTACCAGGGATAGAAAAGACCAAGTAAGGAGCTGTGTTAGACACAGAGTGCAGTACTTACATGAAAAGACCAAGTGGAGGGAAGGTAGTGGCTAAGAAACAGTCAAATTCTATGTAGATTTGAAGATGAGGCCTTCTTGTTTTATACCCATTTTTATTTTTACATGTTTTGAGTGACTTCATCATCACAGTGGGTACTTGAGTTAGCAACCCTTTCCTTAATATTAGTTTATGTGTCTATAAATGTGTGAATATATACCTCAAGCATTATAAACTTTAAATGTAGATAACTCAAGAAAAGTAGTTCTTGATCAGATAATCCTCCTAAATGTGCTTGTGTGTTTCATATATGTGTACCTGTTCATGTGCACATGTATGCGGAGGCCAGAGGTTACTGTTGGGTACCTCCTTCTATCTCTCTCTATCTTATTTTGCTAGACAAGGTTCCTGGAGCTCATTAATTCAGCAGGATGAACTGGCCAGTGAGTTCCAGGGATCGTTGTGTCTCTGCCTCACTGTGGCTAGGATTAAGGCATATGCCACTACATCTGCCGTTTTCTATATCTTCTGTGGGTGCTAAGGATCTGACTTATATCTGCATGCTTGCACAGCAAGTACTTTGCAGTGAGCCATCCCCCTAGTCCTCTCTTTTGGTGAGAAATTAGGAAGTGGCTTTCTCAAATCCTATTGTTTTGTAGAATGCATATATATGTGCAAAGAACTTTGAGAGTCAGCAGTTAGTGTGGCATCCCTTTATCGTAAAACTAAATGACATTGTAGTAGGCATTGAATCTATTAAAATAAGGGATAATATATTTACCATCAAGTTGTATATAATTTAATGCGAATCCCAGGCTTTTATAAATAATTACATATCTTAGATAGAGAGGAAGCGTGAAATTGCCTAAATACTAGGGTTTCTGAAGAGTATCACAGAGGTTTTAATACTATACATCAGCAAGAGAACTAATCAGTTTAGAAACTATAGTTAGGATTGAAGTCGCCTATGAAAATCTATATAGAGATGTGCAGTAAGTAGTCCAAGTCAAAATGATCTGAAATGGCTAACACTATTTTGTTAGCATTGCTGTTTCCTAGTGCACAGGCAGAAATTATATTGTTCGGGTAGGTGGTTGAACCATATAGGGAGAGGTAGTCAGAAAATGGTTTGAGCTTGAAAATCTTTCTCAGTGACTGCTTACTTTCTCTTCCTTCTTTTCATGAGGTGTGGTTGGCTTTATAGTTTTCTGTGTCTGCAACTGCAGAGTTTTCTGGGTGAAGGTATTGTAGCTCCAAATGTCATTACAGTCACTGAGTCATTTGCAGTTTCTAGTCTTCCTTCATGTGCCAGTCTCAACCAACCCCTGGTTTCCAGCATCTCTGTTTTCTGTTTCATGTTTTCAAATTCATCAGAAAGGTGAGCTTTTGAAATTTCCTCAAGAGTAAAAATAGACTTTCTTCTGTTTAACTAAAGTTTATCACATTTTAAAAGTTTTTTACTTACATATGTATGCCCGAATGTGTGTATGTGTACCCCTTGCATGCCGGTCAGAAGAGAGGACTGGAGCCCCTCAACGGAAGTTACTGTCCATCAGTTATGTGCTGACAGCTGAACTGGGTCCTCTGCAAGAGCAGCGAGGGCTCTTAACTTTCAGGCCCTCTCTCCAGCCTCTCACATTATTTTTTAAAACTAAGTTACCTGGGGCCTGCAAGATGGCTCAGCTGGTAAAGGTACTTGCTGCATAAGCCTGTCATGCCAAGTTCAGTCCCTGAAATCCACAGAAAGGTAGAAGGCAAGAACCCACTCTACAAAGTGGTTCTCTGACTTTGATGTGTGTACTGTGGTGCACATAACATGTGAGTAACACACAGACACAAATAATGATAGCAAAATACATTTTAAAAATACAGGCTAACTTACTTTCCTAAATTGTGAAAAAGATGGTTGAGCACATGTATTCTCTTAAGGAACAGACAGTATCAACCCAACCAGGTAAAAATTGGTTGGAGGAGAGCAGAGTCTTAAACAATTGTAAAATACTGGCTTAAGGAGCTTTTAGATCCTGAGCCTGTAGATCTCATAATCTGAGAAACACCAACATAGAACACTACATGGCTATGTGTTGTAAGAGAACAAGCACAAGAGTTTAACATCTGGGAGGACTTGGAGAGCAAAAGCTGAATTCAGGAAATAGGATTTTACTTTACATTGCAGTGCACTTCATATTGGTTAATAGGTTAATCCAAACCCAGATACATCTAAGCTAGATAAACTTGTAATGAAACTTAATATAGATGTGTTATGTTGTAGTTGAGACACATAATACAAACTGGTTACTCCTTCCCTGATTTGATACTAATCAACAACTGTGTCATGTGGTTTATTTTACTCAGGAAGAAAAAGTGTCACTTTCTGGAAAGTATCATAATCTACTCCTTCTCATATTAAAAAGCAGATTCTTCCAGGGATCAGTGGTCCATGCCTTCAATCCTATCACTCAGGAGGCAGAGATAGGCAGGTCTCTGGGAGTTTGAGGCTAATCTGGTTTCCAGGGATTCATAGTGAGACCCTGCCTCAAAATAAATAAGTAAATAAATAAAGAGCAAATTTTAGTATTGTGAAAATATCTTTTTTCTTCTGCCTAAGTTTGTTTTTCTCTACACAAACTATAAACTTGTTTGAAAACTACTATATCAAAAACTGACTCAAGATTTTAAAGATTATCTCTGATTTAAAGAGCCTAGAAATGCAAGGTAATAAGAAATAGCAGAATTCAAACTATATATATGTGTGTGCACATATATTTATATGTGTGTATGTATGTAACTGGAATTAGAAATAAGAGTTAAAGCTTTTAAATGAGAATAAAATTCAATTCTGAAATAACAGTAATAGTTACAGTAATAGTTTCCAAAGTGGTGTGTGTCCTGGAGAAGATGCAATTGTATGGTTCTGGGACTGTGGAAGATAAGTTAGCTCATCATGGACAGGAAATTAGAACTCATATATATATATAATGCATTAGTGTTTTGGCAGCATATATGTGCACTGCATGGGTGCCTTGTGCTTGTGGAGGCTGCAAGAGGGCACCGGATTCCCTGGGCCTAAAGTTTCAGTAGTTGTAAGCCACCATGTAGGTCTTGGGAATTGAACCCTGGTCTTCTGAAAGAGCAGCCAGTGCTCTTAACCACTGAACTCTCTATGACACCACTACCACCCCTTAATTGTGTCTTTTGAAAATACCTATTTTGTAATTTTTAGTAATATCTTCTATTTACCTGCTTGTCTTTCTAGAAACTTTTCTAAACATTTTACATAGGAAAGACAATATCGAACTAAATTGTTTTGGAGACTACTTTAAAGAAGTACATCAAAACATCATTGGTCTTAAGGTACTTTATTTCTAAGTTTTCTGTCCATAGTAAGTTATTATTTTGATCGTTGGTGTCTTCAGTTATTATTAAGTGATCCTGCCTCTTTTTCCCTCTCTTTTTATAGAATATGAAAGGAAACAACATTCTAAGGTTACAGCAGATTTTTGTTTTGTTTTATTTTAGGCATAAAAAATTTAATCATCTGTTCATCCATTGTTAGTGTTTTCCCTGTGATCCCTTTTTGTAAACCTGTATGCATTTGGGGTTTTTTTTTTAGAATTGTATCCATTTTTCAGAAGGAACAGGAAAATCAGGAGACTGGGAAACTTGGCATCTACCCTTGAAAGTGTGTTTTGAATCTGTCCTATCTGCTTTCTCTTACCTGTAAAGCAAAGGGACTGGACTAGGTGGCTTGTAAGAGACCTCTTATTTAGGGTATACTAGTGTTTCTATTCAAAAGTGGGGAGCTATAAGAGTTTAATGCTTTTGTGCCTTAAGCCTGTAATAATTTTGTATATTTTTCCCTTTGATTAAAAAAATCCCTGACTTGTATATGTTGTAACTGTTATAGTAGTGTGAGTAAAATAATATTGAAGATTCATTTATTGCAGGTGACTGAGCTTGCTGAAATAGCATTACTATTTTAATATTCCTCTTTAGAAATTTTAGTCAGGAACAAGTTAGAACTGAGAATAGAACCAAATCTCAGCATTTGTTTTTAGTTTCTTAGAAATCGTTAGAATGATTAAAATAAAAATAAATTTTATATTTTATATGTTGTTTTTAAGAAACATTTGAACGAAGAAAAAAAAAGACTGTGTGTGCAAGTCTGTGTGCCACAGTGCATGTGTGGGGGCCAGAGGACCACTTGAGAGAGTCAGCTCTCTCCTTCTACTATGTGGGTCCCGAGGATGAAACTGGTCAGGCTTGGTGGCAAGTGCAAGTGGATGCACTGAAGCATCTCACCAGTCAAGGGAAGATGTTTCACACTAAGAGGGATTACTATCTAGATAAAAGGCTTTGTTCTCTGCAACTTTATTGGTGTGTAATTTACATGATAGAAAGTTCATGTATTGTACATCAATAATTACGTGGTTTCCAGTCTTAGAATTTTACATCACTCCATGAATTTTTCCTCAAAATTCAGAGTCATTCTCAACTGCAGTGCTTATTTTTGCTACTCTGTGTTTCTAGAAATCTTTCTAAAATTTTGTCTGATAGTAATCACATGGTATATACTGGTCTTTCATACGGCTTCTTTCATTCACAGCATAGCATGTGTTATGATTTGGCTTCGCTTTACCTCTGCATTCTGTTTAATTGTATTGATTTATCTTCTTTTGTTTCTCCATTTACAAACTGGACAAACATCTCATATCTCATTTTTAAAATGCACTATATTTAAAATCTTTATATTTTTGTTTCAAATTTTTAATTACAATTTTTTTTGCTGTTACTACATTGGCTAGAGCCTACAGTAAAAACGGTCATTTAAATGGTTTTTAAAAATCTTGTTTATTCTAATGTTTGAAAGATTGATGTAAACTTTTCTATATGCTTTTAATTAAATTGTAGATCCTTTATATTCCCATTTTTAGTATTTCTTAAATTAATTGACATTAATTATATCTTATCAAGCGTTTCTCTGTGTCTTTTGAAATGATCATATGACTTTATTTCTTTTTGAATATTATGTTTAACATCAATTAAACTATTGACCTTGTATCCTCAGGATAAACCTTTACTTAATAATCCTGTAGTATCATTTATATATGTTGCTGATTTTGGTTTGCTGATATTTTTAGACAATTTTTATGTCTGATTTCCTGAGGACTGTTGGCTTGTAGTTTTGTTAAGTTTTTGGCTGGTTTTGCTGTGCCAATACTGGCTTCATGAAAGTTAGTATTGCTTTATATTTTCTGAAAAATACTTAAAAATTACTGTTGATTATTTATGTTATAACCTTCATTGATAAAACCAGTTATTCCTGGGCTTTTCATGGTATAAATGAGCAGTTCAATTTCCTTATTTGCTATCTACAGATCTAGTTAGATTTTCTTTCTTGTTGAGTCAGATTTTGTAATTTGTCATTCTAAGAATTCTTTATAAGTTATCTAATTTGTTTAAAGTTGCTCACCGTATTCTCTTTTAATTTCAAATAGTCTTCTTCATTCCTGCTTTTGGTAATTTCACTCTGTCTTTTTACTTTCTCGGCCATTTGTCAAAGGAATTGTCAAGTTTTAGGGGTTGTTTATAAATCACCAACTTTTTCACTGCTGTTTCTGCTCTGTTTTTTAGTTATTTTACTTTAATTATCTCTTTCCTTCTCTGCTTTAGACTTGATTGCTCTTTTACTATTTCTGAAGGTTTGGAAGCTTGAGATAATGATTTGTGACTGTAATACAGGTTGGTGGCTAAGGATGTACCTCAGTGGTAGAGTTATTTCCTAACATGTGCCAAGCCAGGAGCTGGAGAAAAATGAAGAAAAAAAGACAGATTAACTGTCCTTAATCTGAAATGTTACAAAATCTGAAACTTTTAATTATGCTGCATTTTGGATTTTTAAATTTGGTATGCTCAACTAGTAAAGTCTATGCAAATTTACCAAAATCTAAAAACACCCCAAATCTGAGTAGGTCTGGTCTTGAGCATTTCATTATAAGAGACGCATCATCTATATAGGCATTCAAAGCTATGAATTTCCATATGAACATTGCCTTAACATCTCATGAAGTTTGTGTTGTGTTTTTACTCAGTTCAAAATATTTAATTTTTCTGTTGTATTTTCTTCTTTGACTGATGAGTTTTCCTAGATTTCCTTTTTTATTTTTTAATGGATTTTGAGTTCATTCTTATGTTGTCACACTCTTTAACATGTCTCAGTTATAAATGTATTGAGATTTAGTTTGTGGCTTACCATGTGGAAAGTTGCATGGCGTTCTCCTTTAGCATTAGATGGAATGTATATTCTGAAATGTTCATAAATTTAAGTTAGGTCAAGTGGGTTGATAGTGTTGCTGCAGTTATTTATATCTGTGCTGATTCTATTTCATCCTTTTTCATCATTTAGGTTCATCTTTTTTTTTTTTTGCTCATGTTTTGATAGTTTTATTTTTAATCTACTTTTGAATGTTATGTCTTCTTGATGTATTGGTTCTTTTATTATTATAAATATCCCTCTTTGTCTTTAAATTCTTTATATTAAAGTCCATTTTTAAAGTCCATTTGTATGCTATTAATATAGCCACTCCAGCTTTGATATTGTTACTATATGTATGGAATACCTTTTATTCTTTTACTTTTAACTTATTTGTATCTTTGAATATAAGATGTGTCTTTCTAGAAGTATGTACATGTCTTGTTTCATCTACTATGTGGCAGTATCTCTGCTTAGGAATGGTATATTTAGTCTATTCCTAATTAGTATGATTATTGGTACTTTATGATTATGTGTGCTCCTTCCATTTTTTCTTCAGTGTCATGTTTTGTGTTAAATAGCCTTTTAGGGTACCAAGTTTTGTGTAGATTTTTTAAAAACTACTATGAGTTTATTTAGAGGTTCCTCTCCTAATTTATCACAACTACTTTCATAGTTAAATTTGTTGGAGGAAGTAGTTCCTTTAATGAAAGTACAAGTAGATTATCTAGAATGAACCGGGCGTTGGTGGCGCACGCCTTTAATCCCAGCACTCGGGA
>CABHPQ010143212.1:0-13569 GCA_902168405.1 Peromyscus aztecus | reverse complement strand
AAAAAACCAAAAAAAAAAAAAAAAAAAAAGATTATCTAGAATGAGAGCTATTTTTTTTTTTTTAAAGATATTTTCTCTAAAACAATCACAAAGATTTTATTTATACCTTGACAATTCTGGCTACTTTGTAGCTCTGAATCATGATGTTGTCAGTTCTGGGGTTTTGCCTTAAAAGTTAGCTATCCATGTTGGTAGCCAGTGAAGTTTACATTCACCTAAGTGTAGTATCAGAATCTTTACTTACTTCTGTTATGTCTGTTTCAGAGTTACTTATAAATTCCCACCTAACCCATTACACCAGAAGTAATAACAGTGTTTTGCTTAAGTAGTTCATAAATGTGTTGCTCTTCTTATTTTCTTATAGTCCAGTTGACCTTGACCTTGTCATCCTCTTACCTTAGCCCTCCAAGTGTTGGGGTTACAGGTATATACTGCCACAGTCAAATAGATACAAATTTTATTTCTAATGCAGTATTAGGCAAGTTGGACTAGTATAACTCTGTGATTCAGTTTGGTCAAACATGTCTCTAGGTATTGTAATATTTAATTTATTATGTGTGAAAAGTATTTTTTAAAACTTATCCATCATTGTCTGCTGAATTGGATAGTATAGTAATAGAGTATAATTTTGGTTTGTTTGTTTGTTTTCTCTTCTGGGATTTTGATTTTGAGATTAAAATTTGGTCCTAGCCTAGAGATAATGCTAGAGCACTTGCCTAACATGCATGAGTTCCCTGATGATTTAAAAAACTAAAACAAAAAACTTTTGTCTTGTTTTTGTCTTTCCTCCTACTGCTGTACATATTCTCAGCTGTGCATTACAGTTGTCTGAATGTACTTAGTCTCTACTCCCATTCTTTCTTAAGCTTACCCTTTAACAGTTTTCTGTTCTTACAGCGTGTCATTTTCAAAATGTCTTTTCATAGCCACCTAGAACTTCTTCCGTCTTGTCAGTTCTAGCCATCAGGTCTCAGTTATATGTTTACTCTTGAAGACTCTTCACCTGGCTTCCAAGACACAACATTGTGTTATAATTGCTATATCAACAACACTGAGAACACAAAGCGGACTAGCTTCTAATTTTTCCTTTTACTTATTTGTCCTTAGAACATATCCTAATAGAATGTCTTCCTAGGGCCACCATAACAAATTCTTACAAATCTGGTGATTAACAACAGCAGAAATGTGTCTTTTCAGTTTTAAGGGCCAGAGACCCCAAACCAAATTGTCAGTAGACCTATTTTCCCTCCAAAGGCTCTGGAGAAGAAACTCTAGCTTCTGGTGGCTCCAGGTATTTCTTCTCTTGGGGCTGTGTAATTCCAAACTTACTCTGTTTACATTGCCTTCTTTGTGTGTCTAGGTATCTATCATTCCTTGTAATAAATTCACATTTATATAGTCTCAGTAGAGTTGTTGGGAGGTGTCTTAGTTAGGGTTTCTGTTGCTGTGAAGAGACATCATGACCATGGCAACTCTTATAAAGGAAAACTTTTAATTGGGATGGTTCACTTACAGTGTAGAAGTTTAGTCCCTTATCGTCATGGCAAGAAGCAAGCATGCAGGCAGACATGGTGCTGGAGAAGAAGCTGGGAGTTCTTATATCTTGACCTGCAGGCAACAGGAAGTGGCTTAAGACACTGGGCATGGTTTGAGTATACATGAGGTCTCAAAGCCCATGCCCACAGTGACACACTTCCTCCAACAAGGCCACACCTAATAGTGCCACTTGGTTTGGGGGCCATTTTCTTTCAAACCACCACAGAAGGAAAGGAGTCTACATTTCAACTCACCGAACCCAGAAAATTTAGTAGTACCCTGGTACTACTGCTTTCAAAGTTCCTTAAATTAATTTTTCTTTGTGATAGTAATGATAATACATCATTTGTTGCTAATTGTGTTTGGTTGCAGGATTTGCTTTTTCTCTATTAATAATGGTAACTTTGGAGTATGCTTAACATACATAGTTGAAGTCAAAGTTTTATTAAGCAGCTACACTTTGAATCTCATTAACCTCTTTTTTTTTTTTTTTTTTTTTTTTGGTTTTTTGATACAGGGTTTCTCTGTGTAGCTTTGCGCCTTTCCTAGAACTCACTTTGTAGACGAGGCTGGCCTCCAACTCACAGAGATCTGCCTGCCTCTGCCTCCCAAGTGCTGGGATTAAAGGCGTGCACCACCACCACCTGGCTCATTAACCTCTTTTTCCTAGGTTATTTATGGATATCTGTCTTATTAGTTTCAAGTTTCTTTCTTTTTTTTTTTAATCAAGCAGTTGCCTGTCCATATTCTTAATTTTCCTTCATTAGAGAAAAAAATTACACTCTGTATACTTTGTAATATGTTCTTTTTTTTTTTGCTGGATATATCCTAGAAATTATTCCACATTGGTTAAAGGTCTTTTCACAGGTGTGTGTGTGTGTGTGTGTGTGTGTGTGTGTGTGTGTGTGTGTGTATAGGAGAGAGACTTTTTTTATATATAATATTTCACAATGCCTATTTCAGCTTCTTATGCCTGTTTACTTAAGTTAGGTATGGTACCACACACCTGTAATCCCAACATTCTAGAGTCTGAGGCATGAAGATCACAAATTCAAGCCAGCCTTGGCTACATAGTAAGACTATCTAAAAAACAAAAACAAAACAAAACAAAAACCCAAGGAAGGAGAGGGGAGAATGAGAGTATGCTGCCCAGGTTGTGCTTGAACACACAATTCATTTGTCTGGTCTTCCTGTAGAAATGATACAGGCATGATCTACTACTGTGCCTAGCTTTCATGTATAATTATGTTAAATATTGCTACATTCAACTCCATTTTTCTTTCTAACTAGTAGTGAGAGTAGCTGTTTGCCAGTTTCAACGAGAGCTGTTTGTCACTTGTGTGGTGGGCAAGATTTAAATCCTTGCTGTCGCAGTGTGGTTTTAGTTTATGTGTCTGATAGTAGATGTGAGATTGTCTTCTTTATTGTAAAAGCTGTTTCGGCTCTTTTCTTTTTAATCTGAGTGAGAAACTGATTTTAGTGTTCAGTTCTACATCTTGATAGTTTTACAATGGGTAGTTTGTTTAAGTTTATTTGTTTTACACATTTAAAATGAGGACGAAACTTACTTGTTGAGCTATTATAAACAGTAAGTGAAGGAAAAAATCATATAAGTAACTGTCAAGGTATATGGCTCACAGTAAACAAGATTATTTCTCCTCATGTATACCTCAGGATATAGGCTCTGTGTTGCCATTAGTTAGGCAGCCTGGTAAACTTGTTCATATATAACATTTCTTTCTACAAAGGTCAGTTTGCAGGGTATTGAACAATAGGGACAGTTTTGAAATAGTGCCTAATATAAGGTGTTCATTAGCTTTTTGGCTTTCAGATCTTCAAAATTATATATGTTCCATACAACATTTATCTGTAGTTAGTAGCACTGATTTTATAATTTGAGATCACAATCCACTCATCCACGCATGCAGTATTGGCCTTATTTTGAAGACTGTTCTGTATTGTCTGAGGCATCTGTATAGAAGAGGAATGTTTGGGGAATTAGCCTTTTTCTTCCCTTTCTATTTTGCTTTGTTGTTTTGCTGTGGTCTTACATAGGTGAGGCTGACTTCAGACTCACTGTATAACCACAGATGATCTTAAACTCTTGATCATCCTGCTTCTACCTCCCAAGTATCCAGGTGCTAGGATTACAGGTATGTGCTACCACAGCTGGTATGGGTAAAGTTCTTAAAATTATGTCGGATGCTGGAAAGAATGTTCAGCAGTTAAGAGTACTTGTGGCCCTTGCTAAGGACCGGTGTTCAGTTCTCAGCACCTACATAGTGGCTCACACCATTGTAACTCTAGATCCAGGGGATCTGGCATTCCTTCTGGGCTTGGCAGGCTCCTGCATACACATCATGCACATAAACTCACACAAGTGTACACACACATGCATATGCACATAAAAATTAAGCAATGCCATTTTAATGTGTTTGATTAACCATATATACTTTTGCCCTAAAGAATACCAAATGTTTTCAAGTGTTACCCATCTAAATTTTTAAAAAGCACAATTTTAAGAAAATGTGTCTCTAGAGCACTGATTGTATGTGCTCTGCCCATTCCCCTGAATACTTTACATTTTAATCTTAGATAAATCAAGTCATTAGATGTATTATCTATGTGCCTTATATTATTTGGTCTCCTTATAGCTTCACTTGTTTTTAGGATATGATTTTTTTTTCTTTAAGTGAAAGAACAGGACAATTCATCCAAAGCAGATCTTCAGGGGGAGGGATTTAGGAATGCTATCAAGGCCTTTCCCATGATATCATTCACCTAGTCCCAGTTATTTTTTTTATATAATAGACTTTTTAATTAATTAGTTTAATTTTGTTTTTATGTGTAGTAGTGTTTTGTCTGCATGTGTCTGTGCCCATCATAGATGCAGTACCCATAGAGGCTAAAAGAGGTTGTCAGATCCCCTGGGACTAGGGTTACAGACAGTTGTGAGCCACCATGTAGGTGCTGGGAACTGAACCTCAGTCCTCTTTAAGAGTAGCTGATGCATTTAACCACTGAGCTATCTCTTCATCCCTAAGTCCCAGTTCTTTATGAGAACTTATTTGGGAAATGCTTCTTATAACATCTTAAAAAATTATATTTTTGAACAATTGCTTATATATATGCATATATATAATTTTATGAACAGGATATTTTTCTTTGTCTTGCTAAGTGTAAACTTAATTTTCATTTGAATGTTAATATATGAATCTTTGTAGAAAAATATAATGTGCCTTTTATTTTTATTTTATTTTTTTATTTAGATGGATTATTTGCCCTGAATTTTTCACTCATTTATTTTTATCATATATATTCTGTAATGAAGTGGGATATGATGTGTATGTGTGATATTATGTTTGTGTGTGTTATTATAGCCTCACTTGCCCAAGCCAGCCCCTTAAAGTTTTCTGAGATGCTTATTCTCCACATCCAGCTGGCCACCGAGCTTGGTCTTTATATATCCAGTTCTTCCTAGCTACCATCTTGGCCTGTCTTTACAGGTCTCATTGCTTCATTACTATATTTCTTCCGTACCCTTCCCAGCTATAGTTTGTTGCTTTCTACATCTTCCATAATGTGGCTGTAGGATGCATTCTAATTCCAGGCTATTTAACCTATGTGTAGTTCTGTCCATTTGGCTCTTAAACCTGCTGTGCAGTTTTGCATCTGTTTGTCTCTCCACCTGCTTTCCCTGCATTTCTGTCAAGCTCTCAAATACCATTACGCATGAAATTTCCCCAGAATTTTTTCCTTCTCCCTTTCCCAATAGTTATTAGTATGGTCCATGCAGCAGCAGCATTGGTATCATTTGAGGAAATTATTGTAATGTGTATTTTTTGGTGTTACATGAGACATAGTGAGTAAGAATCTTTGGTGCTACAGCTCGGTAATTGTTGGGACCCAGTGACTTTCAGATGGTAGTGTGTATCAGAATCACATGAAGACTTACTTAAGTACTAGCTGTCATTCCTGAAAGCTGCGGGCTCAGCGGATAAGGTGAATTGCGTGAATACCCGAGTTTTTCCTTCTCGCTGTAACCAAGCCCTGTGGCGTGTGACTGCTGGGGTGCATTTCTCCTACCCCACAGAAACAGGGGCTGGTTCCCTGCCCCTTGACTTTCAGTTTGGCCACAGGTCTTGCTTTACCCCTGAAGTGAGTGAACGAGACATGACCAAAAGTTTGAAAACATTTGCAGTATTGGGCTTGCTCATCTGTGCCTCTCCCATTTCTAGGAGACTGAAATGTCTAGCCTGCCTGTGGTTCCAGGCTAGAGACTGTGGGTCTAAACATATATATAAAATATTTAGAGAAATGGAGTTTGTCTCCAATTCACTTTCAAATGGTTAGATACGTATGCATGTGTATGCTTCTGGACACCCCATAGAAAAAGAGGAAAGAGATTATCTTAAAATAGATGAGGCAAGATGTAAACAGTTGGTAATTCTTAATAAAGCTTGTGGTAGTTTCTTACATGTTTAAATTCATATTAAAAGTTATCTCCTCAACCTGAAATAAGTAAAAACATTTTAAACTGGAAAAGTCCTGTCTGTTAGTTATATAACAAAAATCTAAATCTGCTAATGTAAACTTTTGATTTTTTTTCCCTCAGTATAAAAAGCTTGTAGAAACAGTCTCCAGTTTTTGATGATATAATTTACTGGGTTTTGTTTTTTTGGTTTTTTTTTTTTTTTTGGTTTTTCGAGACAGGGTTTCTCTGTGTAGTTTTGTGCCTTTCCTGGAACTCACTTTGTAGACCAGACTGGCCTCGAACTCACAGAGATCCACCTGCCTCTGCCTGCTGAGGGCTGGGATTAAAGGCATGCACCACCACCGCCCGGCAGTTTACTGGTTTTTAACTTACGGTGGTGTAAAAGCAATATGCATTCAGAAGTCATACTTTAATTTCTGAATCTTGATCTCTTAGCGAACTAGTGATCTGTAAGTACTAAAACACCTTGCTAAGCAGCAGCAGTGAGCCTCAGCTCCCAGTCAGCAATGACATCCTGAGGGCAAACAACAGGTACTCAGTTGCCAAGCTACCAGGTTCAATAGATTAGGTTTATTAATGGTATATTAATGTATTTCGAAACTGTGACAATTTCAGCTTTAGAGCTTGCTTTGATTTAACCAGCCATGTATGCACTATTGGGTTGGGGTATTCAGTATAAGTGTGTGTGTGTGTGTGTGTGTGTGTGTGTGTGTGTGTGTGTGTGTGTACATGAAACTACTATGACACTTGACACAGACTTACTCAGTTATTGTAAGAAGTACGCCCTTGTGCTCTGTAGCAGTCTTTCTTGTCAGACTATCTTTGGACCATCAGCCCACAAATAATGACCCAGAGACTTATTAATTATGAAAGCTTCGCCTCAACTTAGGCTTTTCCCCAACTAACTCTTATAACTTCATTAACTCATATTTTTTATTCTACATTCTACCACGTGGCTTGGTTACCTCTTCTTAGTACAGCACATCTGACTTGCTCCGGGTCTACTGGTGAAATTTTAGATTCCTCTTCCCAGTTTCTCTCTCTCTGCCTGGAAGTCCTGCCTAGTCTCTCCAGCCTAGCTATTGACCATTTAGCTCTTTATTAAACCAATCAGAAGGTGTCTTAGGCAGAGACACATCTTTACAGTGTAAACAGATGTTCCACAACAGTGCTCTTCTATAGCAGTATACCTGTGCTCTTCATCATTAACCTCCAGCAACTACTAATCTGATTCCAGCCTCATTATTACAGTGTTTCTTGTGTTACATAAATGGAATCATACAATGTATAGCCTTTAGAGTAGCATTTTTCCACTCAGCATAATCCCCTTGAGATGTCCAAGTTACTGTGTGTGCCTGTAATTTGTGCTTTCTATTCCCAAGTAACATCATTCATTCCTTGTTAGGGATCCACCACAATTTAACTGCATTGAAAGATGTTTGATGTTTCTAGCTTTGGGATATGACAGCTAAAGCATCTATGAGTGTGTGTGTCCACGTTTCATTTCTTAAATGCCTTTTATTTAACATTTAGGTCTGTCCTTTAAAATTTATTCTGAGGCAGTTGATTTCAACTTATAGAAGATAATTTTTCTTTTCAAGGGCTTAAAGCTCTTTCTAATCTGATAGACACATTTGTTATAATTCAGATTAACTTATTTCTTAAGGCAAGGTCTCATTAAGGTAGTGCAGGATGGCCTTTAACTCATGATCTTTATGCCTCAGTGTCCTGAGTGCTAGGATTACAAGCATGTGCCACCATACCTGGCTTTAAGTTAAAAGTCCAAGTCTCTTCTAAGACTCACAGTAGCTCTTAACTGTAACCCCTGTAACAGAGCAGTTATATACTTCCACAATTCAGTGGCACACAATATACATTACCTTTCCAAAAAGGAGGAATAGGAGCACAGTGAGGAAATACTGGACCAAAGCAATGCTGAAATCCAGCAAGGCAGACTCCAAATCCTGTAGCTTCATGTTTGATGTCAAAGGGCTTCGATAGCTCCATCTTCCCAGCTTTACGACCTGCAACACACTTCTCTCTCTGACTGGTTCCGCTTCCTGTGTGCAGCTCTCCTTGGCAGATACCCCACAGGTCCGGTGTCTCTAACATCTAACATCTTGGGGTCTCCGGCGCAATCCGGGCTTCACTTTCACAGCTGCATGCGATGCCCTCAGCAGTTCTCTTTAACTATGGAAGATTTCACAAGTCTTTCACTCTTGTATCCTTCATGATTCTAAAGGCAGACCACATGGACGACACCGCCAAGTTTGACTGCCTGTTTGGGATGGAGCCTGGCCTCCTTGAATCACATTTGCAGCAGCTTTCCTTTGTTGGCTTTTTGGTTGGACAGAAAATTTTTTAGGTCCTTTTACAAGTTGGAAGCTTTGTTGTGTCCAAAATGTGTGGTGTCTTCAGCAGTAGTCTTACCTTCAGTTTATGGGAGGCAACCAAGGGCAATGATCATAGCCTATATTGTCTCTTGGACTCCTGACCAACAATTCAAAAGGCAAATTTCCATGCCTGACCCTGGGAGTTTGGCTAGATAAGTCTAAGGCTTTTGGGAGGGCATCATCACCCCACATGACCTAACTTCATTTTATATATATCTCGTATCCTCCAGGATCTAGCTGGATGAATGTAGTTCTCATCCCTCATCAAGGATACTTCTCTTTAAAACAGACAGACCAGTCTAGAAAACCACAGCCAATCAAAATGCAGAGTTACACATCTACAACACAACTCCTGCACCCACAGTTTATGGATCACTGTGAAAGAAGGTGTGGAAAGACTGTAAGAGCCATAGGAACAAAGATTTTTTGCTGGGAGATTTTGTCTCCTAGAAATGTCAGAATCTATATCCATGTAGTCTGTGTGGCTAGCTAAACATGATGACCAATAGACAGTACAATCAGGAAGAAAGCTCACATGCCTCAACCCAAGACAAAGAACTAAAGGCAACAAAGAATGCTAAGTGAGAGAAATAGTCTTTCCCAGGGAAGAGCACAACAGTTAGTTATCCAATATCAAATGGTCAGCCCTGAAAACATATATACAAGTAAAATTATTTAGACTGAGCAGATTGTATTTAGGTACACATGTATGTGTTTAACAACAATTATAATATCAAAAAATAAATTTTTCAAAAATGCATGTGTATATTATGTATATGTAATATATATTTATTAACATGTATTTGTGTGTATGATTTTAACTAAACATAAAATAATACGATATCCCTTTGGCTTTTTCAAACATCCTTGGTGTTATTCCCACTGTCTGTGTTGCCATCCCTTCCCCCTCCCCAATCTTTCCCATTTCCCCATCATTGCACTTGTGTCCTTCTGTTCCTTCTCTGTAGCTACCCCGACTCCCACCCCAACTGCGGTCCCCTTTCCCCTTACTCCTGTCTGTTTATTCTGGGCTATATACTCACATCTAAGAATTCAGAGCTAGGATCCACAAATAAGAAAGAAAATTTGACAGGTGTGGTGGCATACATCCTTAATCTCAGCACTCGGGAAGCAGAGGTAGAGGAATCTCTGTGAGCTCAAAGCCAGCCAGGACTACATAGTGGAAGCCTACCCCGGGGGTGGGAGGCAGTTAGGACAGAGGGGAGAAGAGGAGAGAGAGAACATGGCTGAACAAGTGGAGTAGAATGTTAAGTCGTTCAAGCATCTGCTGTGGAGTGGTATAGCTGGGTCATATAGTAGATCTACACTTCCTTCCAGGAGTTCTCCACCCATTTTCAGTCCACCAACAGTTAATAATTGGTCCTTGCCAGTGTTGTTTCCAGCTGTTTTCTTGATCTTAGCCACTCTGAATGGCATAGGAGGAAATCTCAAAGTAGTTTTAATTTGCATTTCCCTAACCGCTAAGAATGTTCAAGACACTTTAAAAGATATTTCTTAGATATTTTTATTTCTTTCAAGACCTCTGTTCAGATCCATAGCCCACTTTTTAATTGGGTTGCTTCTTTTTGTGTTTTGTTTGTTTGGTTGGTTTGGTTTTTTGAGACAGGGTATCAACTATGTACCTCTGGTTGTCAAGAACTCACTGTAGACCAGGCTGGCCTTGAATTTATAAAGATGCACCTGACTCTGCCTCCTGAGTGCTGGGATTAAAAGTGTGTGCCACCATGGCCCTCTTGCTTATTTTCTTGACTCCTTTTTTAGTTCTTCATGTGTTCTGAATATTAATACTCAATCAGATTCATAGCTGGCAAAAATTCTCTCCCACTCTGTTGACTTCTTCCTTACTTGATTATTTACTTTGCTGCACAGAAACTGTTCAGTTTTATGAGGTCATATTTGTCTATTGTAGGCCTTCATTCTTGGGCAAATGGAGTCCTAGTCAGAAAGTACTTACTACACCTATATTTTCTGTATGTTTTATTATTGAGTGTTTCCCTTTCAGGGCAGCTTGCTCACTTCTTCCAAGTACAATGAGAGCCAGTTCTCAGGCTACCTATGTCTTCTAGCAGTTTCACCTTGAGGTCTTAGATCATTTGTAGTTGATTTTTGTGCAGGTCAGAGGTAGAGGTCTAATTCATCCTTTTACATGTAGGCCTTCAGTTTCCTCATAGATGCTGAAGTTTCAAACAGAAAGAAGAAAACTTGTAAGGTAATTATCCTTGTACGTTGAGTCCAGATAATTTACTACTACAATTTAAATTAAACTGTTTTGTTTGCTTTGCTTTTCTATTTCTGTGTAGTAGCTGGTTGTGTTAAAATGTAATTTGAAAGCTAGGTAGGTGAACTCCTATAATTCCAGCACTAGGGAGGCTGGGGCAGGATGATCAGGAGATTATACTTCAAAAACCACTATAATTCAGGACTAAATAAGCGGCTCATGGTTAAGCGCACATACTATTCACATATCAATCTTGCGGAAGATCCATATTTGCTTCCCAGCAACCACATGGCAACTTAGAACCACCTGTAACTCCAGTTCCCGGGGATCCACCCAAACATGTAAAATAAAAGAAATGTTTTTTAAACATAATTTGAGAAATCTCTTTGCATCCCTCTTTTCTGTACTCCTAATTTTTGCTTATTTCTTACACAACAAGAATCCCCTATGATGTGACAAGGGTTCCTTTCTTGGTCATCTCACTGTCAAAAAAAAAAAAATCAATTCTGTATCATATATCCCGGACAAAGGGAATTGCTAGCAACCCAAGAACATGTAAAACAATAAATAAATAAATACTCAAGTCATCAGGTTTGTTCCACAAGCACTTGTACTTGCTGAGACATCCTGACAGTCCTGTTTGTTTTCTGAAACAGGGTCTGGGTCTGTAGCCCAGGTTATTCTTGAGCTTGTGGTCTTCCCACCACTCACTTTCCTGCCTCCCAAATACTGGGGTTATAGTACATGAACTACTCCAGGAGAAACAGTGTATTTAGACTTCAGTGTAGACAACATTGGTAAGAGCAGTTAAAGACAAATGGAAATGAGTCAAGAGATATACAATGGAGACTCTAGGACTCACTATCATTGACATGTCACTTCTATTCAAATTAGTAGCTATACAAATTTATATACCTATCATAATCCCAGTAAAGTTTTTGAAATTGTCAAAATGATTGTAATCCATCACTGTAAAATCCCTAGAACCAGAGTGATTTTTAAAGAAAAGAACAACCAGTATAGACTAACATTACCTAATTGCAAAACTCACTACAAAGTGATAGCAATCAAGACAATGTGATATTTAAAGGAGAGAGTTGAGAAATAGAACCCACTCAGCATTTGGAAACTGAGGGTTTATAACAGCATAAAAACCAGTCAGTCTAGAAAGATGGACGTTTTTCTCAAATGTTGATGTAACAACATCTTAGTATTAATATCCAAAAAAAGAAAAGCTGAAATAATTCCATACTTCCCATTAAATAAAACTCCTATAAGAAAAGTGAGAAAAATCATTATCTGTTTGCATTAACTAGAAAGTTCTTGTAACACCAAAAAGTACCATTACAAAACAATAAATTGATAAATTAGACTTCATTAAATTAATATTCAGTTCTTTAAAGAATGATGTAAAACTAATGAGAAGCTGAACAGAACAGAAAATATTTGCAAATTAATTTACATATGAAAGGATTTATATAAACTATTCTCAAAGTCAGTAGTTACTAGCCTCTGCTCTAGATTTTCACTTAACCAAAATCATCATCATCATCATCATCATCAAAGCAGAAGCTGTTGATTAGGCGGCTGGAGTGAGCAGAAATCAGAGTTGTAGGTACTAACTGGAGTTATCAGCATGGTGGTGCTGATTTTTGTTTGTTGTATTGTTTTTTAAACTGGAGACTGGAGATCTATAGGGGAATGAGGGCAGGAAGATGCAAATGGGGAATCCAAGAGGAGCACAGTCAGAGTTTATATTGTTGTTTTGGAAGACCAGGGAAGAATTACTCTGAAAAAAAGAGTAGTCAGTTGTATTGATTTTGGGGACAAATTATGTGGGGACTGAGGCTTGCTTGTTCATTGAATTTAACATTGTCATTGTGATTACTGACTGTTTTGTGGCATTTGGAAATGATATGAGTGAATATATAAATAGTGTGGGTTCAAGAAAAATTATGAGATGAGGCTAGCTAGCTGAAGGACTTTGTAAAAGTAAGCAGAACACTAAGCAGTAGTTGGAGGGGAATCTAGCAGTCAAGATCAGGTTTTTGTTTGGTTTCATTGGGAATAGGGAACATTAACCAGGTAGGTATTTCGTGCTGATTAGAATGATTTGGTAATAAAAAAAAAATAATAATACAAAAGGATTGCTTGAATGGTATCTTTCGATTAGGGCAAAAAAGGAGATTAAGATGCAGATTATGCACATGTAATCTGATTTTTTTAAATAGTCTGTGTATTCTTTTGAAGTTTTTTTCAGATAATTTTCTTAATGATCTTAAATGTATATAGGTGTTTTGCCTGTGTTTTGTCTGTCTGTGCACCTTGTATGTGCCTAGTGCCTATGATGGAAGGCAGAAGAGGGCATTAGGTCCCCCTGAACTAGAGTTACTGATGGTTGTAAGCCTCCATGTCAGTGTTGGGGTCTTCTGGAAGAGCAACCAGTGCTCTTAACTAAGCCTTTGGTCTTACCTCTTTAACTTGAAGAATTTACTAAAATATCAGAATCTTACCCCATTTGTTATCACACTGAGTTGTATTGATTAATGAATTGCTCACAGATCTGTGTCATATTAGGATAAAAAAATCAAAGTTGCCATAGTTTCTTGAAAAGGTTTGTGGGTCAGAGATGGGCATGACAGTGCACGCTTGACCTAAAGGCTAGCCTGACAATTCTCATATTTTGAGAACCTGTCTCAAAACACAAGAAGAAGTAGAAAGTAGTGGAGAGGAGAAGAAGGGAGGGACAATTCTGAGGCAGCCAGATGTCACTAGAAGTATCAAGGCTAAGGCTATTTGTAATTTAATATTAATACAGAAGTTTCTCTATGTCCAAGTTTTCCTTAAATTTTGCATGCATCAAAAAAAAGTTTCACAGTGTGAGCACTTTACACATTACACACTCA
>CABHPQ010143211.1:0-49455 GCA_902168405.1 Peromyscus aztecus | reverse complement strand
AGAGAAACCTGAAGCCCCACTCAGGTCATTTGTATGAGCTTCAATACTAATGCCATCTATCAAGTATAAAGAATAGTGTGTTACCCATGGATCTCAATATCATCTGATTCAGCTGAAACATTTACACATATGAAATGGAAACTCAGAAGACAGAAAGAATGAACCACACTGACAAAGCCAAATAGGGAAATTCCAAAGTAAGAAAAGTAAAACTATTTTCCTTTTTTTTTTTTTTTAAAGACAGAAAAAAAAAACCCAAAGAAATCCTTATAAAAGGATGTAACTGAGTGAACTCTGTAGACGTAGTTCTCATGGATGCTTGGCATTATTCACTGAACCAAGTGACGTCAGTAATATTCGCAGGATTCATACAAATGACTCATGACCTCAAGACAGACAATGCAATATTGTCTCCTTTCACAACTTTGAAAGTCACCAGTTTAAACTTCGAAAATGTTGTGTCCTCATAATCAGCACCACCGCATCTCCTTCCTAATTAAGTTTGTCATGCCACAGCCAGACCCCCGTCAGAGCCAAGGATCTGAGACTGAGAGACATCAAGAAGAAAGTAGCACCTTGAGATAAGTGCAAATAGTTGAGAAATAGATTGCTAGTTTTCCAGAAAATCTGCCAGCTCCTGAAGCTACACTTCACTTTCACATTAACTTCTTAATTATATAGTCACAGCAATTAACTTCTGGGAGCTAATGAATGCTGAAAAGTACTATAAAATGTACCCACCATTTTGCTGATTCTGAAGGAATATGGGAAAACCATTATTTCTAAAACTAAAAAGTAAACCCATTTCTTATAACTCCAGCCTGGAGCTGATGCATCTGGGGGCAATGACAAAACAAAACAAAACAAAACAAAACAAAACAAAAAAACCAAAAAAAAAAACCAAAACCCAAAAAACCCACAACAGAGAAACAGAAGGAACACACCTTGGTGATGAAGGGAGCTGAAAAGGCAGTGCTGTATTAGTGAGGTGTTTTGTTGTTGTTTGTTTTTGTCTGCTTGGTTCCATGTGAAAGAGAAAGCTTTTAACCCAATGTGGATACTTTTTTCTATGAACATACTGCTGCCTTTATGGCTACTGATTTCCTGAGACCACATGCTCTTCTATAAGAGATAATATTTTTACAGGTCTTGAATTAGCAGCAGGTCTTGGTTTCTAGATGTGAAGGGTTTCTTTGTCATTCAAATATAGTTGTTTATATTCGGTCAGAAATGTAGGTATCCCGATAAATAAATTTTATGGTTCCTAGAAACTTGAAAGAAAAGTTAGCATGGTCTTAGACCTGATTTTTCTGTCTGTAATGGAATGACACATAGAACTTCACTATTGTATCAAATAATTTTGACCCTTTGCTATTTTTTTTTTTTTGGTGAAAGCACTCATGTTCAAGTGGAAAAATGTGTTTATTAAGTTCAGTGATTTCAGAGCAGTGAAACATATTAGCATTTTAAGTTGCACACGAACACAGTAAAAAGTGAATTCACCTGGTTCATTGCCTAAAGTCCCCTTAACCCCAATCCTAAAATGTAGAAAAGACATCTCATAAAAGCAAAGCTACAGACCAGCTTCACAGGAAGCACAGAAACACACACACATACACACACACACACACACACACACACACACACAAAACCAACAGCAAACAAATTCCAATGTATTAAAATATAGTAAACCTTAATTGTGAATTTATTTAGGCCATATAAATGAGCATTTAGTTTCAGAAAAATGATTAATGTATTTGATGAAGTAAAAACAAGAAGTGTAGCTATGCCACATTACACAGAGGTGTCTCCAAGCTGCACATTACACTGTGTGGTGGATTTAGCCTTTGCTAGTATAGACAAAAAAAAAAAAAAAAAACAAACAAACAAACAAACAAAAAAAAGGGGTTTCTGGGCTACATGCTGCTTTAATGCAGGCATCGACCCACTGCTTCCAAGAGTTGGTGGTACACATGTCTCCCAGAGCCAGAGCTGGCGGTAAATGTACCACTGCTATGTTAGAAAGCTGAGGTGGGTGGAGCCAGCAGCCAAAGCTGCCATTTCAGTCCTAGTGATACTGTAGTTTAAAGCAATAGATTCAAAATAAAACAGATTCAGATGAAATAAACCTCTAAATGGTTTACACTGTGTGTAAAAATGTATGTAGGCTTGAAAGAGAGAGAAAAAGGAATATAGACAATTATATTAAAGAAATTTAAAGTTTTAAAAAATAAAGTCTTTAAAGAGAAAATAAAAGTAATATAAAAAATAAGTCATATAAAAATGGAAATCACACAGAGAGTCTGGATTATATTGTCTTTTGGATTTTTAACTGCAGAAAGACATTTAATAATAAAGGCTGCTCAGTTACACCAATACATATATTTTAAAGGTATCTTGACTTCAAAATTTGGATCTAAGGATATGTTGCTTTGGAAAGGAGGCTCTGCTTTTGTTTCCACAGGAAGCAAGAGGCTATGGATTTTTTCCAGATTAAAATACATCAGGTTTGACCTGCCAAGATCCCCTGAAAGGTCTCCAATGACACCATGGCCTAGATCATCCAACATCCAAAATCAACTTCAAGGCAACTGGCTCAGAGAATACAGCCTCACAGACTACTCCAGTCAGGACTTAATCATAATTCTCAATTTTCTTAGGATCCCCATTAGATTGCCAGTACCCTCATCCAGCAGGAAGTAGTATAAGAAGCAACACCCAAATTCCCAAAATATTGTTTATGAATGTTTATTTTTATTTAAAGCAGGTTGATTATAAATACAATCTCTTTCTAAATAAGAAAAGGGGATAATATAGATATGATAGGATAAAAGGATGGATTGTTGAACCTACTTTTAAAGAGCAACTTGTTTAAAATGTTTTACATTGGTATAGATTTTAGTTTATTGATACAAATTTAAAGTTAATTTTGTTATACTGCATGCATATTTCTACTCTTGTTTAAGGTATTATGTTTGTGCAGCTCATTTAAATTATAATGGTTAATTAAGAAATACAGATTAATAATTAGTCTTCTAAGAGTCAAACTTATAGTCATGTTAGTTAAGTTTTCTAGGTATACATAGATATATTTCAATTAGGTAGGTAATCTTCAAGCAGTTCAAAGACCTACAGAATATGGCATTTAAAATGTTTTAAAAACTTAGACTTTCTGGACAGTGAGACATGTCTGCTCCTGGCAGCACCGATTTATTTCAAAGAGGAAGATGGGCGTCAAAGACACTCTATATGGACTTTATCTTCTTCTTAGCAAAAACAGCCATTTGGGCAAGAAAATTTTCTTGCCTGGACTTCTTGAAAAATTTATCAACTCGACATGCAGGACTCATAAGAAGGTAACCACTGAACTTTGCAAGGCAAGATGGTCCTTCAGGTTCCTGCTTTGCAGAAGAAACTGCCAGACATTCTTCAGGACACAGGAAGAAGTGACTGAGAGACTCTAGGCTTGTGGGCTGAAGATAGATGCCCCAACATTACAGAACTTTGGGTGACTGTCCAGATGCCAGCTGTCTCTGTCATTCTAGATTTTTGGAAGTTGCTTACAATGCATTTCCTGTTAACTTAGGTAATATTATATCCTTCTGAGGTCTTTGATGTAGTTGAAGACTAGATAGTTATAATTATAATTTTCCTTGGTTATGATAAAAGATAAACTAGATATGAACTTTAGACTCACAAATATAGGATAGATAGAATATTTTCTTTAATTTTACAAAATACAAATAGACTAGATATTGTAACTGTAATTCTTGCTTGATAAATATTTTGTTATATGTAATTTTAATAGGTTACAGTTAAAACCTTCCTCTTGTTTAGACAGAAAAGGGGAAGTGATGGGGAAATGCCTTTTTGTATGCTGTGAAAATACGTTGCTCTGATTAGTTGTCAAATAAAGCTGTTTGGCCAATGGTGAGGCAGAATAGGGTTAGGCGAGACATTCTAACTAGAGAAGAGGAAGTTGAAAGGCAGAACAGAGAGGATGTTACCAGCTGCTGCCATGAGAAGAAAGATGTAAAGATACTGGTAAGTCACAAGCCACGTGGCAAAGTATAGATTTATAGAAATGGGTTAATTTAAGATGTAAGATCTAGCTAGTGAGAAGCCTGAGCCAATAGGCTATACAGTTTGTAATTAATGTAAGCCTCTGTGTGTTCATTTGGGCCTGAGCAGCTGTGAGACCACAAGGAAGTGGGAGCTGGGTGGGCACATGAAAACTTTCAGTTACAAAGTGTAGCCATAGAGAAGCATGCAGATCACAATGTTTAAAGGGCCCTTAGGAGAATCAAATATCCATTTCTGATAACAGAATATTGTTGAACTATGAACAAAATTTTTTCCTTAACTTCAGTGGAAAATGTGTAAATAAGCTGAGAAACACTAATGTGGTTCAACATAAAACACTTCATTAATTTTTACTAAGAGTGAAATGGGGCCAGCAGCCAGTGGCTGCTATTGCCATGATTATAATTATTGTTTTAGGTTAGTTTTTCCAAATGCAGTGAGCCATGCGATAGCACAAAAACGTATGTACTGGAACTGAAGACATGAGTTTATGCTGCTGCTGGTGGTGAGATCATGGCAGAAAATCAATTAGACTGTTTATCTAGAGGCTGGGGAAATGGCTCAGAGGTTAAGAGCACCAGCTGCTCCCACTACCCACATGGTAGTTTACAAAGGGCTGTAACTCCAGTCTCAGGGGACCTGATGCCCTCTTTTGGCTTCCAAGAGCTCCAGGGATGAGTATGGTGCACAGCCATACAGACAGTTAAAAAAATAAAATGCTAAAAATAATCATGTATGTTATGTTAGTAAGACAAAACAGGTAACTTAAAGCACTTTGTTATTAAAACAAATGTCTGCAGAAAAGGTGAGTGTTTGACATGAATAAGACAGTATTTTCTCCCATCCGCCAAGACCACAGCTTCTTCCTGAGACACAGACTCTGTCAACTCTGACTGGACCAAGAGCCTCAGTTACAGGTCAGAAGGCAAGACTCCTGCAGGCAGGCCTGACTACCACCATTCCCCATTGGACCTGGTAACCTACACTCCACTCCCTAAACCCACCCATCCACTAAGACTGCAGCAGCTCCCTGAGACACAGACTCTGACTGGACCACGAGGTGAGTCATTGTTCTCCTAGCTGATCACCCCAGCATCTAGGCTTTAAGCCCAGGGGCACAATCCATGGCCTTATGTCCCCACCTATTGCAGGTCCAGTTGCAGGTCAGCAGGAGAGAATCCTGAGAGTAGTCCTTCCCACCATCACCCCCTCCCCCATTGGGCCCTGAAATCTATAAGCCCCACTCTGCCCCCCAAACTCACCTATTCACCTGAGACCCCAGCAGCTTCCTCAAAAATAAACACTGCCAGTGCCAATATGACCAAGAATGGCTCCCTGAGATATAGACACCATTTGCACTAATTAGAGGAAGAGATGGGTAGATGCCAGTGCAAGAATACATTCAACAACATAAAGAGCAATATAGCACCACCAGAACCTAATGGCTCTACTACAGCAAGACTTGAACATCCCAATGTAGAAGAAGCAGAAGAAAATGACCTTAAAATAACTTTATAAAAATGATAAAGGCCTTTAAAGAGGAAATAAAAAATTTCATTAAAGAAACTAGAAAAAGACAAACAAAAAATTGGAAGGAATCAATAAATCACTTAAAGAAAGTCAAGAATACCAAGAAAAAGTGATCAAACACGTGAAGGAAATAGTTCAAGACTTGAAAACAGAATTAGAGACAATAAAGAAGACCACACTGAGGGAATGCTGGAAATGGAAATCGGAGTAAGTGAACAGGAACTACAGATATAAACATAACCAACAGAATGCAAGAGATGGACGATAGAATCTCTGGCATTGAAGATACAATAGAGGAAATAGATTTGTTGGTTAAAGAAAACACTAAAGCCAACAAAGTCATATCACAAAATATAGAGGAAATCTGGGACAACATGAAAAGACCAAACCTAAGAATAATAGCGGGTAAGGGAGAAACCTGGTGCTAGAGAAATTCCCAGGAACCCACAAGGACGACCCCAGATTATACTAGAGGGTGCCTGAACTGGCCTACCCTGGTAATCAGATTGGTGAATACCCTAAATGTCATCATAGAGCCTTCATCCAGTAACTGATGGAAGCAGACGCAGAGATTGACAACCAAGCACCAGGCCAAAGCCAGGGAAGCCCAGTTGAAGAGAGGGAAGAGGGACTACATGAGCAAGGGGAGTCAAGATCATAATGGGGAAATCTTCAGAGAAAACTGAACCAAGCTCATAGGAACTCATGAACTTTAGACCGATAGTGGTGGAACCTGTATGGGACCTGACTAGACCCTCTGCATATGGGAGACAGTTGTGTAGCTGGGTCTGTTTGAGGGTCCTCTGACTGTAGGATTAGGATCTATCCCTGGTGTATGAGCTAGCTTTCTGAAGCCCATTACCTATGGTTGGACACCTTCCTCACTCTTGATGCAGTGAGGAGGGGTTAGGTCCTACCTCAACTGAATGTACCAGACTTTGCTGATGCCCCATGGAAGGACTTACCATTTAAGAGGAGGGGATGAGGTGTGGGCTGGAGGGGAAAGCAGGGGGAGAGGAGTGGGAGAAGGAATAAGAGGGGGATCTGTGGTTGGTATGTAAAAAAAAAGACAATATTTTCAGCATAAAGCTTTTGCTAGCAGAAAAAACATCCATAAAATTATAAATAAAAGCACATGAATTGTATTTACAGATTCATTCATTACAAGTTTCAACAAGGGGAAAGTGTTAGAAGGGAGAGGAGGCATAGGAGCAGAGGAAATGAAGGGTGGATTTGATAAAAATGCATTACATGAGTGTAGTGGTTTGAATAAGAATGGCACCCACAGACTCATCTGAATGTTTATTAAGTGGCTTTAGGAGGTGTGGCCTTGTTGCAGGAAGTGTGTCACTGCAAGTGGACTTTGGGGTTTCAAATGCCCAAGGCAGGCCCAGTGCACTTTCTCCTTCCTGTTGCCTTTGAATCAAAATGTAAGACTCTCAGCTCCATCTCCAGCACTATGTGTGCTTGCATGCTGTCATGTCCTGATATGATGATAATGTCTAATTCTCTGGAACAGTATACCAGCCCCAGTGAAATGTTTTCCTTTATAAGAGTTGCCGTGGTCACGGTGTCTCTTCACAGCAATAAAACCCTAAGACGACAAGTGTACAAAATTCTCAAACAATAAAAATAGTCCATCGACTGAGTAGCAGAAACATGTTTGACATAGGCAGTTAATGAATAGAGACCCTCAGTGAATTTAGGGAGATCTACAAAACCCCTAATAAAAATAATGTCAGATATTCCTTTGACTATTTGCAACAATTTTTTTGAAGGATATAAATAAAACTCCCCATGTGTCATGTTGTGCACCTTCACACACAACAGATAAGCATGTAGTTATTTCTTACACGTTTTCTTGACCACTGAACCATCTATCTAGCCCTTATCTCATTTTTTTTTCTTAAAATAATTTTGCAGCATATACCTCAAACATTAAACTTTATATATATATTACTTATTTCAAAGATACTACCATTAGGGAAAAAAATCAAGAATATGATCATATAATTATATAGGATTTTCATAGCAGTTTCTTCTGTTAGTAATACATAACAAATCTGTGCTAAAATTGTGAAATAATGAATTAAGTATAGAAATCCATAAGAATGCAAGTCTTCTGAGGGAAAAAGACCTTGGTGCCTTGTTCCCTGCTGTTTTGGAGCATCTCAAATGTGGTCATAAACAGTGTGCCCCGAGTGTCTGTTGAATGAACTGGAAAGTAAAAAACACAGCAATCAGGACTGAAATTCATGGGAAGAAAAATGAAGACATCAAGATATATCAAACCTTGTTACGAATCTGAATCACAATGAGATCTCAGATTTCAAAATAAGTTTATTTACATTTAAATAAAATAATACTCAGGGAAGTGAAACTCTTTAGTGTTAAAATTATAGTTTCACAGTTTTTTAGAACATTTGTGTGTTTTCTAATTTTTGTACAATATATTTGCCGTGTTATTACTGTTAAGAAAATGCAGCGTGCCAGGTGGAGGTGGCGCACGCCTTTAATGCAGCACTCAGGAGGCAGAGGCAGGGGATCTCTGTGAATTCGAGGCCAGCCTTGTCTACAGAGCAAGTTCCAGGACAAGTTCCAAAGCTACACAGAGAAACCCTGTCTAGGAACCAACCAACCAACCAAACAAAATGAAGCAAAATAAGAGAAGAAAATGCAGCCGTATTCACTTGAAATTTTAGATTCACATCCAGACTAACAGGTAAGCCCATGCCTGCCCAAAGGGAAACACTGCAGGTCCTGCAAGGACAGGATTGCTTATCTAGCTCCATTTCTCCCGTGACAGTTTAGCACGTTCTTTGGCTCAGCCTATGTGTTCAATACTCATTCCTTGAATTAATGAACCACTTTTGACTCTGATAACTGCATTCATCATCAGTCCAATTCTTACAAGGCTATTTTACAATTATCTTGTAATGTTTGTTCACCTCAGGTAAAATTACAGTAACCCAACACTGCTTTAATGAGTTATTTTTGAGATTATAGTATAATTACAACATTTCCCTTCCCTTTCCTCCTTCCAAACTCTTCCATATACCCATCCTTGCTCTCTTTCAAACTCATGGCCTAATTTTTCATTAGTTGTTGTTGCATGCATATATTTATGTACGTATGTGTGGCTGTTTGAATAAAATTGACCCTCATAGGCCCATAGGGAGTGGCATTATTAGGAGGTGTGGCCTTGTTTGAAGAAGTATGTTAATAAGGGGTGGGCTTTGAGGTTTTGAAGTTCAAGCCAGGTCTAGTGGCTCACTGGGTCTTCCTACTACCTGCAGATCCAGATGTAGAACTCTCAAGTATCTCTCCACACCCTGTCTGCCTGCATCCACTATGCTTCCTGCCATGATGATAATGGACCAAACCTCTGAACTGTAAGCCAGCTCCAGTGAAATGTTTTCCTTCATAGGAAATGAAATAAATAAAACTCTAACTGAAACAATATGTATTCCTAAATGCAACCTTCTCTGTCTGTATAATGCTATTTATATGTGTGTTTTCAGGGCTCACCATTTGGTATTGAATAATTGGTGCTGTTCCCTGGGGGAAAAATATTTCTTCCACTCTCAGTATTTCTTAATTGCCTCTAGCTCTTTGTGTAGGGTTGAAGCCTCATGGACTTTCCCTAGTTCTCTTTAGCATATCTCTTCATGTTGTCTTTGTCCAGCTTTTGTTTAGGCAGTCATGTTTGTGATGCTTTATGAGTGCAGCTTCTTACATTCGTAGGAGACAGGATCACACAGCAAACTCCCTGATTGTTTGGTGTTTGTGATCTTTCCATACCCTCTTCTGTAATGATCCTGAATCTTGGGTAGAGGAGTTGTTTTATAGATATATCCGTTGGGATTGGTCTCCACATCTCTGTATTTTGATTGGTTGTGGTTTTCTGCAGTGGTCTCAAGTTGCATAAAGAAGTTTCCTTGATGAGGGTTGAGCACTTCATTTATTTGTAGATATCACACACACACACACACACACACACACACACACACACACACACACGATAGGGAATACACTGGTTTAGTAAACTGGTGTTCCTCTAAGATCCATGACTTCAGTAGCCTTGGGTAGTTGCCTACGTTTCCACAACCAGGCATAATTTCCCTCTTGTTGAGCAGGTTTTACGTCCAAATAAAAAGCTGTTGGTTATTATCAAGGTGTGTGAACCACTGTTGCACCTGTAAGGTTACTATGCCATGACAGTCATTATGGTGGTTCATACCACTAGAATGCCTAACACCACTTTTTTATTCACCTTTCTTTCAAATGCTATATCAGCTTTATTTTGTGTGATTTTGAAAAATCTTGAAATTTAAACTTGAAATAGTTTACATTAGCAGATGGACTTAACTGTGGTTAGTGGTTTTATTCCTTTCATTAGCAAAGGCTTTCTGGGCCTTCCTCATAATCTTCTAGAATGTTCTTTCTCAATGATAGCCATTTTCATCATGGGCATCTATTAATCACTCTCATTTCTAACTATGTATGCATTTATGTGTACTTTTGATTCCTTCACAGCCTATTATTTCCTTCACAGAAACTATTCTTGGTTATCAACTTGATTACATCTGGAATTAACTAAAACCCAAATGTCTGGGCACACCTGTGAGGGATTTTTTTTTCATAATGAAATCATTTGAAGTGCAAAGACACACTTCTAAGACGGATCTTTGAAATGGGAAGATACACCTTTAATCCTGATCTCTTGAGGTGGTAATATCCACCTCTAATTTGGGCCACATCTTCTGCTGGTAGCCTATATAAAGGATGTGGAAGGAAGAAACTGGCTCTCTCCTTGTCTGCTTGCTCTTGCTCTCAGTAACAAGTCCATTCCTTCACTGACATTAGAGCCCACTTCTTCAGGATTCCAGTGTCTACTAAAAAGCAACTGGGTCATCCAGCCTCATGGACTGAATAGCTGCTGGAGTCTTGGACCTTCCATTGGTACACAGCCATTGTTGAACTAACAGGACCTGTAAGTTCTGTTCCCCTAGAGAACCCTGCTAGTACAACGTGACTTATTTTTTAATTCTAGGTTCCAACACAGTTTCTGCCACACAAGAAGCAATTGTTCATTAGAACACACCAGTCGGTGTTTATTGCCATCAAATCTCTTTGCACTTCTTAGATCCTGAATATAATATTAATCCTTCCATAAATAATTTATATATTCCCACTAAGGATAAATAATTGGTGTATAGAGGCGAGAAGCTCGCAATGCATGGATAAATAAGTGTTAAATGCTGTGGAATAAGCCTCAAATTATTTCGGCTCATCAGTGTTGACATCAGAACGGTAAGAGGAATATTCACTGAAATCTCCTTGCAGGGACTTCAAATATGATACAGCCTAAGATATTGATCTAGTAGAGAAAACAAGTATCCTATTCTCTTTTAAAGATGAAATATTAATTAGAGTTTGAAAAGTTCATTTTGCTCAGTAGATATGAAAGTGTTCATGGTACTATAAGTGTTGAATTTTAATCAATATTTCAAAAATAACCCAATGAAATGTTAATGGCACATAACTTTTAGTATTCTTAATAACTAATGGGAAGAATCAGAGGAAAGATGCTCATTTTTATGTCACCACACACATGGCAAGTGACCTGCTTCAGGGAAACAAAATGTGACTTGTGCATACTGTGCCTCCACAGCCCCTCCCACAGCCTGTTGTGGTAATCATTTTTATAGTTCACATTAATAAATGAAAAATGGATGGAAAAACATATTTCTTTCCAATTTTAATTTCTAATTTGAGGTTAATAAGTTATGTTAATGACAGAGATCCCATTAATAGCACTGTATTCTAAAATCAGGAACTGTTAGTCTTCAGCATAAATGTCCTAAGTATGATTCGGTAAACCGTAAGGAAACATGCAATGAATAAACGGAGATCTGAGCTTGACACATGCAATAAAGTATTTGACATGTATAAGTACCTATGTGAAATGTGAATGACCTCTATCTGCCAGTGTTAAGGCTGATGGTAGTTTTTTTTTTTTCCTCCGTGTGATTTTATAATAGGTCAGAGGTTATTTAGGCCTCACGTGCATATTTCTGAAAGGGCAACACACATTGAAAAAATGTCACTGCATTAATGCATGCCATTCTGGGCTTACTTGGCCGTGCCCACTTGTCACAATTATTGCCAAAGCAATACCATTGTGTGTCCTGTGATTCTCTGCCCATGCAATTTAGACCACCCCATTTCCATGTTCTTAAGGTAATTATGTCCCACCAAATGTCAGCTAAATGACTTTGACATTCAAGATTTCTAACAGCTTTTGAACACCATGTTATCTGTGCTTTTTGTAATTCATATTCATGCAAATCCCCGGTCCCAGCCACATTATGCCATTCCATCTGCTGAGAAGGTTCCCACTCTTCCCGCCTTGGAATTGTTGTTGGCTAGGGAAGAAATACCCTTTGAAAAGATTCACTGTTGGCTGACTCCATAGATTCTGCTGCTGGATGTTCTGACCATGGCAAGTGAAGAAACAGATATTTTTGTCAATGTAAAAATCTACTTAAAATTCATCATTTAGTGTTACCTTGTGTAAATCAATTATTATTTTCCTTCTTTGGGGTGTAGCAATAATTTGATCAGACTCTGTTTTTGAGTAAGTATATCTTGGTTTACTCTATTTACTTGTTAATGATCTCAATACCAGGAAAAATCTATGGAGGTATGTCTAAAAAGAGTAATCACCTTTGTAGCCTTATATAATATAAGGATTTGCATCAGTGACAACCTCATCAATATAAGCTTGAGACCCCTGAAATTTAAGCAAATCATTGTGATTTTTGTGTTAGATCTATCTGCCAGATAGTGCTCATGGACATTTTTTGTTTTTTTAATGTTTGTTTCTTCTTTTGTTTTTCAACATAGTGTACTATGAAGCCCTAGTTGGCCTGGAACTTGTTATGTAGACCAAGCTGGCCTTGAACTCATTGATATCTGCAGGCCTCTGGGATTAAAGGGATGTACTACCACACCCAGCCATGGATTTCTTTTTAATTGTATAACTTTGTATACCTTTAGAAAGTGACCTTACTTGTAGTAACACCAGTTGATGGTTAAACTTTTCGAAATATTCCTTTATCCATTGGACAGTGACAGGTCTCTCAAGTCCGTTATTAACCATTAAGGTCTATATTTGATTCACTGACCTCTGTGGTCATGTCTAAGGAAAATAAAATACACTTCATACAGTTGCTTATGTGGGCCTCAGTTTAATCACAAATCGATGTTGACAGTTTTGTCAGGCTCTCTGAATTACAGTTTAAGGCTCATGTTGGAATTATACCACTTAGTTGTGATCGAGAAATCTAAGAGCCTCTCTTATTCCTCAGCTTCAATGGCTTTTAATGCTCTCAATCTCTCTGAAAACCTTTCTTGCCCCAGAAGCAAGCAAAGATTTATCGTTTATGCTATATAGTGTAAAATAATCACAAGAGAATAAGAGAAACAGACTTTTATATTTGCTTTTATTTTTTCTGTCTCTCCCTTGACTGTCTTGAGGATAAAAGTCTCTTAAAAATTCACTTAAAATAATCAAATTCACTAAATGAATTAGAATAAATGAGTTATCTAAACAAATTTCTGATATTTTTAAAGAAGTATGCTTTCTAGTGTGCGTTTTAGCTGCTGTTTCTTTAGCCATATTTGCTTTGAAACATTGTGAGAATAAAACATTATTCCCTATGTATTGTGTTGCTTGCCTATAATGAAAGCCTAACATTGTTAACCTTTAGCTCTTTGGCAACTGGACAAAATAACGTCCTCAGATAATCTGAATTGTATCTTAAAAAAAAAATCCTTTAAGAAGTAATATATACTGCAGTGCATTTCAGAGAGAATTTTGTTGTAGATTGAAAGGGGGTAGATTAGCTTAAATCTTGTATATTTAACACAAAATTATATTACATTCCTAGAGAGCAAAGGAGAAGAAAAATAACACTTTCAAAGAGCATGCTATTTTTGGTGCTGTACCAGGCTATGTATTTCTTCCTCATATTCATATCTGGTGTCCATGTCAGGTGACATTGGATAAAGAGAGAGCTGTGATCAACAGGGACATAAATTCTAGTACTCTGTTCACATATGGTGAATAATCAAGAACTGAAAGAATGTCACAAATTAGTATCTCTATTTCTAGGAGAAAGGCAATGAAGACAGCCTCAGAAGATATGCAGCCACTGTTCAGCTGGACAGATTGCTTGCTCACTGCTATGGCCTCTTCTGACTTTTTTTGTTGATTTTTTTAAATACTGCCTGGAATAATATGAATTCTCAAAATTGTTTTGATTTGTATTTCCCTACTTACAAAAGACAATGTCTTATATTTTTTTTTTAGATAATTCTTACCCATTTATTTCCTTCTCTTGAGAATTCTCTTCTTCTCCTTTTTAAATTTATATTTTTATTATTGAAAGTAATTTTAAAATTTAATATATTTTGATCATACTCTTCCCCTATGCCAAGTCTTTCCAGCTCCTCACCTCATCCACCCAAATTTAAGTTCCTTCTCAAAAAGCAAACAAAAACCCAATATGACAGCAACAACAAAATCCAAAACCAAGAAAAAGAAAACCACATCCCAAAAGAAACAACAACAACAAACCTCTTACCAAACTGTATGCAAATAAAAGCACACAGAAAACTATGGAGTCCAATATATGTTGGTCAATGACTCCTGAACATGAGGTCTGTCCTGGAGTGTTTGCTATATCCAGTGTCACTCTATTGGAGAATACTCATTTTTCCTTCTCCCAATAGGTGTAAGAGACAGTTCAGTTGTTAATCTTTACCCTAGTAGCTAGGTTTACATTCATTCATTCATTCATTCATTAATTCATTTTTTACTATAATACGATAAAACAAAAACTGTCACTTTGCAGTTGGACAAGACAAACCAACAGATAAGTACCCTAGAAAAGGCACAAGAATCAGGCCCACTTGTTCGTCCACTCAAGAATCCCATAAAAACACTAAACTGGAAGCCCTTATATAAATACAGAGGACCTGGTGCAGACCTGTGTGGGCTCTGTACATGCTTCTTTAGTCCCTGTGAGTTTCTATGAGTTTTGCTCATGTTGATTTAGAGGGCCTTGCTTTCTTTTGGTGTCTTTCTTCCCCTCTGACCTTTTCCTACCTCCACTTCTGCAGAGCTCTATGAGCTCTGAGGGTAGGGATCTGATTGAGACATCCAATTTAGGGCTGAATGCTTCAAGATCTTTTACTTTATGTGTAATGTCTGGCTGTGGGTCTCTGAATTTGTTCCCATGTGCTGTAGGAAGAAGATTCTCTGATGATACCTGAACAAGACACTGACTTAGGAGTGTAGCAGAATATCAATTAGGAGTCATTTTATCACTGTATTTTTTTCTTTTTTTTAGACCACTATTATTTGTTTTTTTCCTTAGGTACCTGGGCTATCTAGTCTCACATTCTTGGTCATCAAGCAGTGTTCAGTACAGGTTATGTCTCAAGGAGTGGGCATTAAGTCAAACCAGATGTTGGTTGGTAACTCCCACAAGCTTTGTGCCATGATTACCTTAGCATATCTTGCAGGCAAAACACACTGTGGTAGAAGAAGGATTTATGGTTTGCTTGGTGTTTATATTATTCTTTTGTTTTTGTTTTTGTTTTTGCTTTTTTCAAGACAAAATTTCTCTGTGTAGTCTTGGTTGGCCTGGTATTCACTCTGTAGACCAGGCTGCCCTCACATTCAGAGATCCCCCTGCCTCTGCCTCTCATGTGCTGGATGAAAGGCCTACCAACACTGCCCAGTATATGTTACTCTTTTGGTAGCATGTGTAGTATCTTCTTGTACCAAAGACACTGGAGCATAGGAATGACGGCTCTGTTTAGGGCACCAGCTCAACCTCTCCGTGTTCAATAGAGGTGTTGTCTTCAGCAATGGGGCCTTGCTGTTTGTGGAGAGCAACCTGGTTATAATTTGGTGACTTCATTTATATGACCTTTATATATATATATTTTTAGGAAATTTTTACTGTATTAGGTTTTTCTACTCTTCCCTCAAATATCTCTTAATTTTAGTTGTCTTTCCTTATATTCCCTCCCACTGTCCCCCTTCCCCTCTCCCTACTTGATCCTCCCATTCCAGGCCCCCCATCATTCTATCCCTATCTATTTTATTTCCCTTTCCTAATGAGATCTATTTGTTCCCTCAAATCCCTTACTCTTTGCCAACCCTCTGTGGTTCTATTGATTATAGCTTTATTATCATTGACTTAACAGCTAATACCCACCTATAAGTGAATACACACTATCTTTGTCTTTCTGGACCTGGGATACCTCAAGATGAGTTTTTCTAGTTCCATCCATTTGCCTTCAAATTTCGTGATATCATTTTTTTTTCAAATGGCTGAGTAACACTCCATTGTGCAAATGTACCACAGTTTTAAAAATCCTTTCTTCAGCCGGGCAGTGGTGGCGCACGCCTTTAATCTCAGCACTTGGGAGGCAGAGGCAGGCGGATCTCTGTGAGTTCGAGGCCAGCCTGGTTTACAAAGCAAGTTCCAGGAAAGGTGCAAAGCTACACAGAAAAACCCTGTCTCAAAAAATCAAAAAAAAAAAAATCCTTTCTTCAATTGAGGGACATCTAGGTTGTTTCCAATTTCTGACTCTTACGGATAGAGCAGTAAAGAATGTGGTTGAACAAGTGTAGCTGTTGTAGGATGAAGGGTCCTTTGGGTAAATTCCCGAGAGTAGTATCACTGGATCTTGAGGTAAACGGATACTCTTCTTTGGGAAGATACTCTTCTTCTTTGGGAACTGGCACATTGGTTTCCATAGTGAGTGTATGAGTTTGAACTCTCATCAGCAATATATCAATGTTCTTCTTACTCCACATCCTCACCAGCAGGAATGGCACTTATTCTGTTGATCTTAGCTATCCTGACAGGTGTAAGATGAAATCTTAAAGTAGTTTTGATTTGCATTTCCCTGATGACTAAGGATGTTGAACATTTCTTTAAGCGTTTCTCAGCCATTCAAATTTCCTCTATTGAGAATTCTGTTTGATCTTACCCCATTTTTTTAATTGGGTTGTTTGTTTTCTTGATAACTAGTTTCTTGAATTCTTTATAGATTTTCGATATTAGCCTTTGATCACATGTATAGTTGGTAAAAATCTTTTCCCATTTTGTAGGCTGACTCTTTGTCCAAATGATGGTGTCATTTGCTGTGCAAAACTTTTCAGTTTCATGAGGTCTCATTTATTATTTGTTGATTTTTGCCAGTGCTAATGTAGTTCTTTTCCCATGTCAATGAACTCATGGGTATTCCCTCCTTTAATACCCAAAGTATAATTTTCAATTAATAAAATGCTAAGATGCATGTTCACAGTTTGGTGATGGTTTCCATTTTTACTCACCCATTTAACCAATACAAAGTGCAGAATGTGTGCAGCACCCTGAACTCCTACATGCAAACCTGGAACTCCTTTCCATTCTATATGCCTTTTCACACTAGATGTCTGGACTTTTATTCAATGTGTAAAATACTTTATGAGATTCAACTTTGCATGTAGCAGATACTATAGTATTTGTTATTGTATCATCATTATATTTATGAAAACAATAATTGATTTATTTTTAATGCTTTACAAATTTTACACTTTCAAATAAATTATGTATTTGTCATATCGTTGGATATCATGATTGATTAGTAATTTGACTGTAAATGGATATTTGTATTGTTTCTAGCTTGGGGTTAATACAAATATACTACCAGGAAAAAAGATTTAATGTACCATTTAATCTCCAATGCAAGAAGTGTATGTTGTTCTTGAGAACACATTTTTTTATTAAGAGATTTTCTATTCATTTTACATACCAGCCACAGATTCCCCTGTCCTCCCCCGCCACCCAGGTTCCCCACCAACCCACCCCATTCCCACCTCCTTCAAGGCAAGATCTCCCATGGGGAGTCAGCAGAGCCTGGTACATTCAGTTGAGGCAGATCCAAGCTCCTCTTCCCTGTACTAAAATTGTGCAAAGTGTCCCACCATAGGCACTAGGCTCCAAAAAGCCAGCTCATGCACTAGGGACAGGTCCCAATCCCACTTCCTGGGGGCCCCTATACAGTTCAAGCTAAACAGCTGTTAAGAACATATTTTATACTGCGTTTCCTGGGACATAGAAGATGTGTATTAAAAGGTATTACCGAACTGTTTTCTGAGGAACTTGTACAAATTTGGATTCTTTTCATTCATGTGGAGAGTTGTAATTTTCCCTTTCCATGTATTTGCCATTTTTCTAAAGTTTGTGTGTGTGTGTGTGTGTGTGTGTGTGTGTGTGTGTGTGTGTGTGTGATCAGTAGTTAGTGACTGGAAACATCTTTCATTATACCTAGGTTTACATGTTCGATAATTAATATATGAGATATTAAACAACACTTTAAAAATTACTTTTCAATCTGCCTGTCTCTAGTAAATAGAAGTGCAATGTATTATTTACGTGTACTGATCCTGAATTTGGTTCCCTTGCTAAATCCCCTGATTAATTCTAATAGAACTTTTGAAAATTCTTTTCAAGCTTTCTCTGCAGTGAATCTATCCATTTATCGAGTCAATTTTTTTCCTAAACTCAATCAGTTTACCTTTGATCTCCTTTCATACACTCATGGTACTCATGAAGTTCTCCAGACACAGCTCTCACTACACTTGAAACAGAGAACTGCGGCCTTATTCTCTTAAACACAAGTAGAGCTGCCAAGCATACCCCCTCTACAGATCTTTTCAGAAGGGATATTTGTCCCGTATTTTATTTTAATATCTCCATTGGATGTTTGTGTTAATAGTATATTGTCAGTAAAGTGACTGGAAATGTCTCCCCTCTTTTTGTCATCTGGAAGAGTTTCTGAGATATTGATGCTGAATCTTCCTTAGTTGTTAAAGAAAATAGTAAAAATGGTGATGCTTGGATTTTGGCTTTTAATTATAAGTTAATTCTTATTCTTTGTGTTTTCTTTTTTTTAATTTCTTCCCCTTTCCTTCCTCCTCTATCTTTCCCTTCTTTTCTCTCTTCCCATCTTTTCTGACAGGTCTTATTATGTGGCCAAGGGTGGTCTTAAAATTTGCTACCTGCTTTAGTTTCTTCAGTGCTGTGGTTGCAGGTGTGGACGACCACACCAGCATCTATTTCTTTTATAGTTATAGTCTTCTTCCAATTTTCTACTTTTTAAAGTTGTGACTTTCATTTTCTCCAAGTTATCTAAGATTTTATTGTCTATCCTTGCGGTCATGAGGAATACTTTCTATAGTTTTAACCTTATAAGATTTAGAAATGCCTGACTTATGAGCTAGAACATATTTAAGTGCAGTCAGTTTCCATGCACACTTGAAGGAAGGCAAATCATGCATTGTTAATGGAATAGTCTACAAATGCCATAAGGAAAACTGGATGATAATGCTGCTCAAATGGTGTATGTCTTGTTTTGAATTTTTTTTTTACCACTTTCAATGGATCTAATGATTTTATAGCAACTCATTCTGTTTTCTTGAAACTATTTACTTCTACATGTGAATTCTCACTCAGAAATAACTAAGTTCTAATTTTGAAATACAATTCTGTTTTTAAGTCACTTAAGAAAATAAATACAGCTTTGGTTCTCTAGGTCCTATGTCTGAAGTGCACAATATCTTCAGCAATAGGGACTTACCTTCTACCTCTTGGAGGTAGACCAAGGGCAACAGCAATAACCTGTTCTGTTTTTGGAATCTTTTGAACAACTCTAATCAACAACTTTAATGGCAGTTTCTCATTCCTGGTATTGGGATGTTTGTTATATAGTCTATGACTCTTCTGGAGAGCATTGTCAGCCCAGATGGGAAGATTTCATTTAAACTATATATGCTTTGTATACTCGGACTTAAATGTGTTATATGTAATTTTATGTAGATGGGTAATAATATGATTCCTCATGACTTTTCCAGACATCTTTACTATGATTTTACCCTCCTCTGTCCTTCTTATGTATTAATTTCCCCCTTTCCTGAACTAATGTTTCTGTTTTTCTCTCTTCAAGTCATGTGCACTCTGATATTCCCCTCTGTATTACTTCCCACCATGGTCTTCTTTCACTTTCCTGGTTCTAGCCATTATGCTAGGTTCCATTCACATCTGAAGACTTGGAGATAAGAGCTGCACATGAGAAAGAACATGCTACATTTGTCTTTTCTGAGGATTAGCTTTCATGGTACCATGAGGTACTACTCGAGCTTCCAATGAAGGGAAGCAAGCAATAGTCATACTCAACTATGATGCCCATGAATCACAATAATGACCACTGTGGCATAATGACACTAAGTATGCAATAGTGGCCTACATGCCTTGGTGACCAGCAGCTCTCTAATTGGACTCAAAGACTTCTGAATAGGAGGAAAAAAAACATGCCTGGTGCTGGAAACCTAGCCAACTACCCAGTGAAGTCATTGATCTTGGAGAAGAACCTACAGTCGCCACTTTACTAAACCAGCATAATCCCTAACTACACTCTAAATATTTGTTCTTATACTCATAGATGAGTACAGCTCTCCCCAGTTATTGAAGAAACTTCCTTTGCAACAGACAGAGATCATGACAGAAAACCACATCTAATATAAAAGTACAGAGAAAAAGAGGATTGTGTGGTGCCCATTTTTAACTTATACTACAACACAACTCCTACATCTAAGGCCCAGAGATTATTGTAGAAGGGAGGCTGCAAAGATTATAAGTGTCAGGGGAAAAGGAAAATTTCTATGAGATTGTGTCTCCTAGAAATATCATAGAGGCTACACCCATGAAGCCTATTCATCATGGTTGTCTAAACAAGACTTGAATAAAAATGACACCAATGTACATGCTAACATGGAAAGGAAAAAGCTTGTGGGGCTTCATCCCTAGATAAAGAATTGTGGGCAATGGGGTAATGCTGAGAGCAGGAGAAATGATCTTCCCAGGGAAGTGTCCCCCAATTTGTTATCCAATACCAAGTGGTCAGCCCCGAGATCATATACATACTGGTAACATTGTATGGACTAAGCAGGTTGTGTTTATGTATTTAGAAATTATACATATAATTTATACACATAAACAATGCATATTTAGGTAAATTTATAAATACATATCTACATCTATATCTATATCTATACATATATATTTTTTCTATCTATTCCTAAAATCTGAGTCTGAATTTGAGAGAGCAGGAGGAGAATGCAAGGGAGGGGCTGAAAACAGGAAAAGAAGGAGGGAAGAAAAGTAATTATATATCAAAGAGAAAGTAAAATACACACCCTTTAAAATGGGAAGCATATGAATAACTCTAAAGACCTGCTGGAGCCGGTGATAACTCTTTCCATATACCTAGCCCTTCCCAGACAAATAGGGTACTTTTATTTATTTTAAAAAGACTAAGAACTATTGAACAGGAAAACTGGAAACCAGATGTATGTCATCATAATGATGGAAACAGTCATTTCTGGCTCTAAATTATGCAGATGGTTGTCTGTGTCACTTTTGGGTGATGTCAATAAAAATATGTGTATTTTCAAGCTCTGTGTAAAGAAAGTCTGTATTTTATCTAGAAAATATGCAATATTTTCAGATTCTAGTGCATGTGTTTCAAAATATGGAACTAATTGGATTGGGGAAGTTTATATATATATATACATATATATATGTATATATATATTGAGATAGCGTTTTTCTGTGTAGCTCTGGCTGTCCTGAAACTTGCTCTGTAGACCAGGCTGTCCTTGAACTCAGAGATCTGCCTACCTCTGCCTCCCAAGTGCTGGGATTAAGGGGTGTGACATCACTGCCTGGCTAGGAAGTTTATATTTTAAAACTGATTTTTTCATGGTGTTCTGGCTACTTTCATGTCAACTTAACATGTAGCTAGAGTCATTTGGGAAGTGGGAACCTCAACTGAGAAAATGCCCCCAGAAGTTTGGGCTATGGGCAAGGCTGTGGTGCATTTGCTTACTTAGTGATTGATGTGGGAGGGCCCAGATCACTGTGGATGTTGCCACCCTAACTGGTGGTCCTGGGTTCTATAAGAAAGCAGGCTGAGCAAGCCATGATGAGCCGCTCCACGGAATCAGCATTAGCTCCTGTACCCAGGTTCCTGCCCTGACTTCCCTGGATGATGGACTTTATAAGATATAAAAGGAAATAAACCCTTCCTGTAGCTTAAGTTTTCCTGCCTGGCCCACAGTCAGGATTAATCTCTTTCACCTGCCAGTCCCACAGACGCTCAGACCCAACCAAGTAAACACAGAGACTTACATTGCTTAAAAACTGTATGGCCGTGGCAGGCTTCTTGCTAACTGTCCTTATATCTTATATCAATCCATTTCTATAAATCTATACCTTGCCACATGGCTTGTGGCTTACTGGCATCTTTACATGCTGTTTGTCCTGGTGGCGGCTGGCCCAGTCTCCCTCTGCCTTCCTGTTCTTTTTATTCTCTCTGTTAGTCCCGCCTACACTTCCTGCCTAGCCACTGGCCAATCAGTGTTTTATTAGCAACACTTTTGCCATACAGAACATCCCACAGCACCCTTCCCTCCCAACTTTCTTTCATTCATGGTGTTTTATCACAGTAATAAAAACCCTAATTAAGACATACGGTATTGTAGGAAGAGAGAGAGCATAGAGTAGTACTGGGGCAAAGTCTCTAGTCCAACGTTAGGTCAGAAAAAGTATTTGACTATGACTTGTGACAATATGTAAAATATGATGAAAAACAACAAAATACAATTCTCTCACAGATCCTAGATGCTCATCTGATCTAGTTTCCCTAGGTATGGGCAGGTGATTGATAAATATCTAGGAGAAAAAAGAAAAAGAACTTGGCATTTCTTAGGAGTTGTCATGTGTCTATCACTGAACTGGGAATATTATACTTTATTCATTGTTGTATTTGTAGTAAAACAATTTTATGTATTAAATATATCATGTGCTCAGTATCACTAGTGTAATAGACATCCTTCATTAAATTTATGTGGCTTGAGACTCGCAAGGACCTTTGCTCTGAGTTTGCTCCTGTTGCATGGCCGGCTGACTCAGTGACAGCTCTACAGTGAAGTTCTGGGGTGAAAGAGTTTTCTAAAGCAAGGTGGTATATCCATTGGGACTGGGCTTCATAATTCTGATTGGTTGTATTTTCTGGCTCAGGAAACATTGTGAAATCTGAGCAGGTGGAATGATGTAAAAACCAGAGGATCAGGGAATTTGCTGTAAGATTGTGTCTCTAAGTAATATCAGAAGCTATACTGATGGTCTCACCAATATGACTGTTTAAATGTGAGCTGAAGAAGTATGGCATTAATGAACATGCCAAAATGGATAGAGAAAAGCTCATGAGGCCTCAACCCTACACAATGAACTGTAGGCAACTGAGGAGACCAGGGAGCAGGAGAGATGCAGGAAACCAGGAAGAGCACATCTATTGATTGTCCAGTGCCAAACTGTCAGCTCTGAAAATATACATACAGGTAACATTATATGTATGTATATATATATATATATATATATATATATATATATATATATATATATATGCAATGACAATTAGTGGAAAAGGGGCCATGACTTTGAAAGGAGCAGGGAGAGGTATATGGGACAGTCTGGATTGAAGGAAGGGAAGAGAGATCTGTTGTAACTATATAATCTCCAAAACAAAATAAAAGGCCAGGTGTGGTGGCATGCACCTTTAATCCCAGCACTTGGGAGGTAGAGGCAGATGGATCTCTGAGTTCGTGGCCAGCCTGGTGTACATAGTGAGTTCCAGGATAGCCGGAACTACATAGTGAGACCCTGTCTTAAAAAAACAAATCAAAACAAAAATGACAACTAAAAGAAAAGAAAAATCAAGGCAAGCCTTAGTCAACTTGTAATGTGAAGAGCAGAACGAGTGGGATTTTTTTTTTTACCACTTATGCACTGTTTTCAGCATCTTTTGGGTCAATTCCTCTTCTTGCCAAAGCTTTTAAGATGGTATTTGGAGAATTTCTTCCTGTGGGAACATCCTGGGCCTTGCTATGATGGAGAATGCCCCTATTTAATTCTAGTACTGGATTGCGGCCTTGTCTAGCTACCCAGCTCTGAAATTGTTATTTTCCTTCTGTGTCTTGGGTAGCTACACCTTTTTATTTCTGCAATGAATGCTGCTGTTAGGAACTTTGTTGCAAAGTTGATTGTTTTCTTCATTTTGAAGTCCTTAAAATTTTGCTGTATCTGTTTAGATTCATCCTTATTATCGAAACTACTTGGTAAACTTAAATATCTAGGATTCCCTCTTTCTGTTGCTATTCATTTTTCTCAAGTCTGGATTTTCTGAGATATTTTCCAATGTTTTTGTTCTTTATTTTTTAATTTCCTTTTTTGTGTGTGGGGTGAATGCCTTTATAAAGGTTTTGACATTTCTCTTTCTACCTGCCTGTATGCCTGTGTCCTTATAGGCCAGAATCTTCTCATGTCTTTGTGATATACCCTGGGAAATTTCTGTAACTCACTCTTCTAGCTCATTGATAAATTGCTTAGGCTCATATGTCAGTTCTGTTATGTAACACTTTTGATACTTTATACAAATCATTATTTCTGTCTTCCACATTTTCTGTGGTCTTCTTGAGTCCTTGTTTTCTCTTCATGTCATTCTCTCCCATTCTTTGAGAATATTGAATGTACTTTCTTTGATTCTTGTGTTCAGAAATCACGTTTGACTTTGTTGTTTACATGCTTTTTTGATTTATTCCTGTCAGTTATAGTGTGTGCTTGATATATTGGAGTATTATAATTTTGCCAAGATCTAGAAATTGCTGGGTGGTGGTGGCGCACGCCTTTAATCCCAGAACTTGGGAGGCAGAGGCAGGTGGATCTTTGTGAGTTCGAGGCCAGCCTGGTCTACAGCATGAGATGCAGGAAAGGCGCAAGGCTACACAGAGAAACCCTGTCTCAAAAAAAAAAAGCAGAAAAAAAATCTAGAAATTCCCTATAACCTATAACCTTATCACCCTATATTTCTCAGTGTAAAAAAGTTTCTCTGACAAAGGTTGAGAGCAGCACTGACACGTGGGTATAAACATAAATATTTAGAAAGAAATTTAGCAATGTGACCATTTAACAAAACAAGAGTAGTAAGTTTTCTTGTTGGGGCTATGATTTCCCAGCTTTTGGCATTGACCAAGTCCACAGTACCAAGAATGAACCGCTTCTTGTGGAGCAGACCTCATATCCAGCCAGAAAGTGGTTGTTTACCTCCATAACCTTTATTCCATTATAGCACTAGTGGGTACATCTTGCCTGGCAGGTTAGTATTGGAATATGCATGGTCCAGTCCCAGGTATGACTGCCTTTTTCCCTCATATGGTTTGCACTTTCTTGAATCATTAAATCCATTCAGAAGTGTGAGAATTTGAGAATGGTTTATTCATGTATGGCATGTGCTAAGTTGAGAGGTGTAATTCTCAGAGCCCTCTGCATCTAGCAGGCCCCATAATGGTGCCATGTTTATTGTAGTCATTTTTCAAGCAAAAACTCTATTAATAAAGTAAGTGTGTGCACATGCTTTTGTGTATATGTATGTATGTGTGTGTGTGTGTGTGTGTGTGTGTGTGTGTGTGTGATGGAGCACATGTATGTGGAAGTGAGAGGGAGACATCAAGTACTTTCTTTTATATCGTCTCAATGTTATTTTATGACATAGGATCTCTCACTAAGCCAGGAGCACATCAATTCAGCAAGACTAGCTGGCTAGAAACTTCCAAGGATCCTCCTGTCTCCTCTTCCCCAGTGTTGGGTTACAGTCACATACTGTCATACCCTAATTTGCACATGGGTTTTGGAAATTGAAAATCATACTTGCATTGCAAACACTTTGTTGACTGAACCTTGTCTGCAGCCCCTTAGTTTTAAAGCTTTGTTAAGAACATCCAAGTGTAGGAAGCCAGGGATCTTTCCCTCTATATTACTGGTAAATTATATTTAGTTGCAGAGATAGCTATCTTAATTCCAGGAATCAAGGATTTCAGAATTAGAGAGATAATTACAGATCATATAATTTAATTTTCTCAATTTTGAAAGATGAAATATGCTTAAGGAATTTGGGTAATTGAACATATTAACAAGGTTATGCATTCATAGTAATAAAATATATGTCTTTATTGTCTTTGTGGAGGGTATCTGTGATTTGTTTTGTGTCTCAATTTTGCTGTCTTTCTAGTAGTCATATAGAGTGTACTTAATGAATAGTGATTCTCTTTTCTATTAAAGTCATTATGACTTATTGCTTTAAAATGATATTATACATTACACTGGGCTAAATACCAATTTGAAAAATAAAGTATACAATTAAAACTTTGGTTAAACTTAGCTAAAGAGCAACATAAAAGTTAAATGTTGAAATTATTGAAAATAGGGAGGCATATTTTAGTACTTACAAAGAAAATGAAATAAAACATCTCCACTTAAGACATTTTACATTAGAAAATTAATAAATTAAAAGAAATTATAATTACATGAATTTTAATTGTCTTAGAAATTGTACTATGAGACTTAAGGCATTCTAATAGTCATTTACACTTAAAACATATGTCATTTTTTTATTTTCAATAATTGCTTACAGCATCAAGATCATTGCATTCTTATGAGAACATATAGACATATTCTATAGCTCAAATTCTATGCCACAGTTTCCAAATAGCCAGGAATTTGAAGGTTCTTTATGGTGATATTTTATTTGTGCTGAAATGTGATTTTATTTGTATGTTAGTAAATAAAGTTGCCTGGGGGTCAGAGCTAATAGCAAGCCATTTAGCAGAAGTCTGGCAGTAGCAGCACACGCCCTTAATCTGATCACATGGCAGGCAGAGTCTGTGTGTTCAAGGACACAGACAGCTGGGTGACACACGCCTTTAATCCAAGTACCAATCATAAAGACGTGGAGGTCTGTATAGACAGGCAGTGATGAAGAAGTCATGTGGTTGGGTTTAGAACCAATGAGAAGGCAGAACAGAAAGTCAATAAAAATACAGACACACAGGAAGCAGCTCTTTTTCTCAGGGGAAGGACGGCAGTGGCTGGTAAGCTAAAGGCTGTTCACTAGTGTTCTGACCTCTTGGGTTTTAACTCTTTATGTGGCTCTGTGTTTCTTATTTAATAGGACTGTTTAGAGTTACATCTACAGTTCTTTCTGTCTTTCTTTCAGTCTTCCTTTTCCTTTCTTTATTTCTTCCTTCATTTCTTCCTCAATTGCATTCTGAATATACTATTAACTTACTTTTCATTTTGGTGGACTATCAAAGATTTATTTTATTTGTGTACATGAGTATTTGACAACACATATGTATGTTCATTCCATGTGCCTGATGCACATGGAGATAAAAAAAAGGTGCCAGATCCTCTGGAACTGGAGTTACACAAGGTTTTCAACTTACATGTAGGTGCCAGGGACTGTTGTGTTTTCAGCAAGAGCAGCAAGTGCTCTTAACCAACGAGCCATCTCATCAGCTTCACTGAAGATTACCTTTGATCCTGATACTTTGATGGTTCTTTTTTACAGTCTACCTAATGCTCTGGGAATTGGAAACATGCAATCAGACTTGAGTTAAAGTTTGGCTCTTGCTTTTCTGCTTGTCATATTTGCATGCTTAGATCTCCCCACTTCCTTCACCAAGCTTTAGATTTATGACTAAATTAGATTTATGAGTCCTCTTGTTACCTTCTGCCTTGAAGTTGGGTGTCAGCAGTTTCAAATGGTGTCAAAGTTTTTATTTCACTTTTTCCCTCTTGCCAGACACACTGGGTGGACTTCCCTTTAGTAACTGCCTGAAGATCCTTTCTACATACACTACTCTGTTTGCATTCTGACTCTTTTCATTGTCTTTAAGCAGAGTGATAATAAACATTTCCTATTTAGGTTGACATTGGCATACTCACCCTCATTGTGGCTTCTAGCTATCCCTTTATTGATCTCTGTTGCTCAGTGCATATGTACCTTCTGCATCTTGCCAAGAGCCCAGTTGAGATACTGCTTCACTTGGTAATGTCATGTGTAATCTTGAATCTCAAAATCCCTTTCATGCAATGCACAGAATGATGTCCATTACTTAGAACTATTGCAGTCTGTTTGAAATTGACATTGGTCCATGTAGGTCAGGCTTATCTCTTCAGCTTTATTTTTTGCCATGGTCCCTGCTCAGTATCCAAGCTGAAGCTATAATGTAACCCTTCTGATGTCCCCTTTAGTGGGCAGATTCTAAATATTTCTCATTATTTGGGACCCCTTTCTTTCATCTGCTTCTCCATTTCCTTTAACAAACTTAGCCAGCACTTACTTAGATAACAGTGACTGTCCTGACTAGTCTCAGATTCCATTTAAGATGAATAATTAAAAAGAAGTGCCTCTATTTGGCCTTTTATATCACAATAAAAACTTCCATTTGTTCTCTGAGCACCAGTTTGGTCCCACATAGTTGGTAGTTGATAAAATTTTATTGCATGATTAAATACATAAGAAAATACATGATTTCAAAATTTCAAAGAATTAGCTTTTAACCTACTATCAGATAAATAACTATATTATAAAACAAAGACCAATAAATATGCCTTTCCAGTAGACTCTATTGCTTTTGGTTAATTTGAACTTTATTAGTCTTTTCAAGATAGGCTTTGAGGGCTTGGAAGTGGGAGAGATCTCCCAGTCCTGGTGGTCTTGAGGCTTAGGTCAGTGTGACCTTGGCAAACCACCTGACTTGAAATCAACAAGAAGAATGTAGTTATGGCATCATAGAATAAGCTTAGCTTGGTCATCTCTTTTAAGACCAAACATGTCCCTTTGATAACCAACCTTTATTTATTAACACCTGAGTTTTAATATAGTTTGAAATGAAGTTAGAAGGCAATGTTCTTACTTCCAAATTTCCCATTCCATGTAAGATTTGATAGGTGTAGTATACTGTGTGAAATAATTTCAAGAGTTCTGGAAATATAGTCTGGCAATAATTTCTTAGTCATTTGCTATGTTCTTGTTTATACTTGTGTGGACTAGACTGAATAGCAATGATTTAGCATACAATCTTGCAATAATGATTCACTCAATGGGCAAAGGAATAAGTCTGTTGTATGTGAACTCACCTAATCTTGATTTTAATCCCTTCCCCCATAGAAATCTAGGAAATTCTGTTTCCCTGAGTTTTAAATATGGGATCATTTTATGGAAGTCTATTATATGTCTGTTTTATAGATTGTAAAGATTTTCTTGCCATCTTAGTAGTGTAATTGGGCAATAAAAACAGCTTTTAAGTCTCACATTCACTTTTTTCAAATAGTTTCAATTCTTGATTGGAACTCATTTTCATTTTTTCCCCAGACAGCAGGATACTGTATTAAATATACAATAATGCTTATGCTGTGATAGGATGTCACCAGAGACTCTTTTAGTAAGCCTTCCAAACAAAGATAAGGTTCTGGAAGCCACCAGCACTAAATAGTCAAACTTATAGCCAGCTAAAAAACAGGTCTTCTTGTTGTGGTCCTGCTGAATTCTATGTCTCTTTGGATGGATTTTACAATCAGATATGACCTTTTGCCTATTAGTGATGATGAAATAAGAAAAAAAATAGTAGAAAAATTACAAACAAGGCTCAGCTTTCAGAACCATTCACTCACACTTTATTTTTTTACTTCATTCATCTAATAAGCTTTCCTATAACATAGTGGATGGGAATGAAAGACAGCTCTTACTATTATTTAGACATAAGTAAGTGGCTGCATTGTTTTAAAGCTTTCCTCTTTTCTTTATTTTTGAGTTATGAGACATGGTATTTCTCAGTACTAGGTTCAGCCTTCACTTGAAATCCTCCTGTTTCAGCTTCCTGGATGCTAGTAGGATAGGTACAACCTATCCTATCCATCCTATCTGACTTAAAGAAAAACAACACAAAACAAACACATACCCTAACACTTTTCTAAACTGGTGAGTCTTAGGGTGACAAAACTTTGACTTCAGTCCCATATTAGAGTTGCCTTGAAGAAATACCACAGGGTCCTCTCTGAAATGCAAATACCACCCACTCATAAGCACTGTGCTCAGGATGGCAGGAATAGGCCTACAAGCTCGAGCTAAAACCTCCAATCCTATTTCTTAACATCCCAAGTAGAGATTGTCCTCCTATCTCGCCTGAAGACAGCCTCAAAGATTTGTGTTGTGGTGAGTGTGCCACAGTGATAAGAGGAAAGTGTGATATAAAGATACTTGCTAAAGGTGGGAAACAAGTACTTTAAACTCCTTAGTTAGCAAAATCTACAAGGGCTATATGAAAGGGAGTTGACAATGTCAACTTAAAGAAGTCACAGTGTTACTATTAAAAGACTTGGATCTTAATGGAGTGCTAGACTTGTGTTAATGATGCCCTTTTCAAATTTTCAGGATTTGAGACAAGACTTACTTTTGGGATGATGATCTGTTCTCTGAAGGAACAGAACTAATAGACTAAATATATATTAAAGGGAGATATATTAGAAGAGTTTACAGGCTGCAGCCTGGTAGCTAACATGGTAGTTTCATGTGGAAAGGGTGAGAATAAGTACATGAAGCTGGATGTTTCAGTGGTCCCAATCTGGTGTTGGAGTCCTGGAGAGCTGCTGATTTTCGGTCTACATTGGAATTCCAAAAAAGTTGGAAAGGAATGTCGCCTCAGCAGCAGGGGAAGTGTACTGGCCAGGGAGAGTGCGAACAAGAGGGCAGAAAGCATGGGCTTTGTCTCTGTCCTCTTGTGGGGCCTGCCACCAGAGGTGCTATCCAGGTTTAAAGTGGGAGAAATCCCTCACAGTGGTGTTCAACCACTTGGCTTTTAGTTCATTCCAGATGCAGTCAAGTTGACAAGCAAGATTGACAACCACATTTGAGGCCAGGCTGAGGGATATAGTGAAGCCCTGTTGCAAAGAAACAAAACAGTAACTGCATTAATGGGCAAACAAAAAAGAAATAATAAAAGCTCAAGCAGAAACTTCTTCAGTTAACTAATCTTTCTGAAATAGTTACTGTGTATAAGGAATAGTTAAATTTCATTTTTTTCTTGACTTTTGTAGACTGATCATTTTTATGCATATTTTGGGAAATATATTAAAAGACTTAAGTACTTATGATTTGTAAGCAAGTACATCTATGTGCAATAGAGGTAGATGCTCAAAAAATTTTTTTCCCTTGAGTATCTATTTCCCCTTATCTCACTCACTAACCTATTCCAGTTAACCAAATCCAATGAAAATATGTTTAAATATTTTTACTCATTTATATATGGAACAAATTAACAGAGAACATTTGTAGCACACTGAATGGGTACTTAGGAAGCGAAACAAAAAAATGTTAAGGATTGTAATTGCCTCTATTTTGTGTAACTTTATCATGTGAGTATTTAAATGCATTTGAGAATTTTGAACAATATGTAATTACATGTATACTCACAGAGAGAAACTTCTGCTTTCTTTCTTAATTGAAAAAATATATCTTTAAAAGGACTTGTTGATAATAAAATATACAATAAAGTCAACTATTAAAAATACATTTACATAAATTTAAATAATGAAAATGTTCTTTACAATAAAAAGAAATATGATTATAATTTTGTAGGTGAGCAAAAAGGAGAAAATACCTATTAATAGCCTCTCAGCACTACTTAGCAGGAGCAACTCAAGTAGTTTCTTATTTGGAAAACAGTTATTTTCATTGATAATGAAACTCTTTAATTTTTAACCATTCTTTTGGCAGTACAAGAGCTTGAACGAAGGGCCTTGAGTGTACTAGGCAAAGCCTCTACTCTTGAGCTGTACTCTAAACCTCCAAAGCTGATTTTTAAAGACAGGGAATAATTTATTGAAAATTTATTAAACAGAAAGCTTGGATTTATAGCAAAGGGTTTGTATTGAAAGCATACCCCAGTACTTATATACGAGAGCCTACACTACCCAATAAATCAATCGATGAGAACATGTTTCAGTGTCTAAAACATGGTAAGATCCCCCATGACAGCAGTGCCTTTGTGATGATTTCACCTGGGTATTCTCCTTTAACAGTATCCAGAACTTTCTTACCAGTCCTTCTCTAGGGTAGTAGCATCCTTAGAGGCCTCAGAAAATCCATTCCACCCTCTGAAATACTATATCCTCTTGCATCAATGAACAAAGGTACACTTGACACCCATCAGGTCAAACCTGTTATTTAGGGGATCTGGACATCAGCAATGACTTCGGTGTTGATCTGGGGCACAACCTTGGCTAGCTTGCTGCCTGGTCCCACAGAGGTAGGCTGGTAATGATGACCACTGTGAAGACACTTCGATGACAACATACAAGCTGGCATGTTTAGATGGTGGCAATCAACACTGACATCTTTGAGAGCTATACCACAATAGATTTGATTAGGGTTTCTATTGCAATCATGAAACACCATGACCAAAAGCAAGTTGGGAAGGAAAAAGTTTATTTGGCTTACACTTTCATATTTGTAGTCCATTACTGAAGGAAACTAGGACAGGAACTCAAACAGGGCAGGAACCTGGGGGCAGGAGCTGATGCAGAGGCCATGGAGGGGTGCTGCTTACTGGCTTGCTCTTCACAACTTGCTCAGCCTGCTTTCTTGTAGAACCCAACAGCCTGGGGTGGCCCCACCCACAATGGACTGGACCCTCCCACATCAATCAATCATTTTCTTAATTAATATAGGCCTGCCTATAGCCCAATTATTTTTTCAACTGAGGTTCCCTCCTCTCCAATAATGCTAGTTTGTGTCAAGTTGATGTTAAGACTAGTATCATAGAAGGATGGGCAGGGGAGCCATAAATTTCTATGGGTAACATTTCATCACCTGATTGCTGGTTCCATGCAGGCTTTGATGACTTCACTACAGCAGCCTGTTCATTCAGGCTTTCTTAGCAGAGCTAACAAGGGCAGAAGTGACCCAGGGCTGAAAAGTTGTGAACATGGGCTACAGGGAGATATGGAATTCCATCAAGTCAACATTCAGAGTTCCATCACCCCTAAGGGAAGTGGTCAGGCAGTACACAACTTGACCTATCAATCTATTCAAGTTAGCATAGTTCAAGCCAAGGAAATACTGTTGCCCTTCTGGAAGCCCCAGAAGCATAATGTTCACAAGTGTTTATAAGTGAGCATTTTGTGTATTTTTAAATAAAAACTGGGCTTAGTGCCTGCTAAACTCAGTCTTAATGAGAGATTAAAGGTTTCATGAAATATTCAAACTTACCTGTTAGAATAGACCTGTATGTGTATGAGAGATAGATGGATAGTCAGAGAGATATGTGAGAACTAAAATATGAGGAAGGAGTTTTCAATTACTTACAAGAAAGCCAACTGGTAGACATGCAAAATCACCTCAAATGGCAGCCTAATCACACCCTGAAATTAGATTATGTGGTTCACAGAACACTGTCTGTCGTTAGTGAGAATTCATAAGTTTTTAAGATCGGCCGAGACTGGACCATGGTGCTCAAGCATATAAATTCCTGTGTGTGAGAAGAACATGGGTAATCCAAAACCTTTAGCTATAATTAGAACGCCAAAGAACACTAACTTAAATGTATTTAAGGAGTGCCACCATCCTTCAAGTTTCTACAAATGCCCATCCTTGATGTTAAGTAAAGACGTTAAAGAAATGAACAATGCAGTTAGATGGAATTGCAACGTCCTTCTAGCTACCTACAATTAAGACCAAACCATTCCATGCCTCCTTAGGCTGTTTGGCATTAGCAATCACTATGAAGCTAGAATCAATCTGAAGAAACCTTTTCTTGGTGTGCTCACTGTTTTCTGCAAGAATTTATTGCAAATCTTCACAGTCCCCGAACTGCAGAACCTCTCCCTCTCCTTGGTCCTAGCAATGGTCTGTGTGTGTGTGTGTGTGTGTGTGTGTGTGTGTGTGTGTGTGTGTGTGTGCGTGTGGGCAGGGTGGGGGTGGAGAAATGAAGCTTTATTTTATTTCCTATTTTGCTTGCTGCACTCTAATAAGTGGGATTGTGTATAAGATCTTGTCCTTTTTATCATCCAGTTTAAGAAGGAGCCTAGGGTGCAGACTCAGAACTCACATGCCTCCTTCTCTATATGCGGCAATCTCGGGCAGAGGTAGGGTCAACTGCCAGGGAATGGAAATCGAATGATAGTGGAGGATGTTTAGTTGAAAGCGCCATTATTTGCTATAGATTTGTACCGAGCTGTTCCCGAATCTAAGCAGGAACAGATAGAATCATCTTTGCCTTGGAAATGGGCAGCTGTTCAATGAGGGGAGAGCTGCGGCACCTTCTTGGTGTTTGGAGGCCGTGGGACTCGACATTTTCAGGCCTCATTAATCCTCACTTAAGTTCTGTAATTCCAGCAGGCACGGTAGGCCTGTTTAATTACTCAGCACTGTAGAGACGTCGCCAGTTTCTTTTCTAGAGCTAATTTATGCATTCTAATATTTAACGCTGCTGCCCTTTGCTTGGAGACCAGCAGTCTGTGGAAGATGGGAAAGTAGAAAAACTCAGTTATGAGAAGATAAGGACTTCTCAGAGAAACAGTAAGGCATTTCTTGTGGAGCCCAATGGATTTTTACATTTACATGATATTTGGACATTGTTCCTTAATTATATTAAGAGGTTACTCCAAAATGAAGACCTGTTACCTGTGATGAATTGCAGTTACAAGCAAGCCAACTTTGGTAACTACACAAACTGACAACGATACTGAATATATTTTAACAAGGTAAAATTTCATATCAAGTGTTTGGAAGCAAAGATAGCTGATAATATTTTATATTATATAAGTCTATCCTGAGCTAAAGATGTGCTTCTTCAGTAAGGAGTTAAGTTGATCAGACTCAAAGCAGGCCACACATAAAGGATTAAAATAAAATTTAATCCACCAAAGCAAGAGAACACTAGAACTAAAATATGCATCCCTTATAAGCTGGCAGTTTCCTGAGGCCATTAAGACGGTCCCAGTCTAAACTCACAGAGCTTGCCTTCCTTTAACAGAAAGTTGCCTGATTCTTCTGAGAATGATGGCTCCCTCCTAGAGTCCCCCTACTTAGGAGGCTGAGGCAGAGAAATGGAGAGTTCAAGGTCAGTCTTAGGTACACAGAGAATTGTAGGTCAACTGGAGCCACTCAAGACTTTGTCTCCACAAAACAAAACAACAAGAAAAACCAACCCCTAAAAAAACATCAGGAAAGGGGAGGTTGGAGATACATTTCTGTTGGTAGAGTGCCTGCCTAGTATCCACCACGTTCTGAGTTTGATCCTAGCACTACACACACTACTACAATCCTAGTACTGGGGGAGGTGGTGGAAGACTGACCATCAGCTCAAGGTCATCCTTAGCCATGTAGCAGTTCAGAAACATCCTTAGTTACACAAGTGTGTTCAAGACCTGTCTGAGCTGTAAGAGATCTTGTCTTTAAAAAAAACCAAAACAAAAAACCAAAACAGAACGAACAAACAAAAAACTGCTTGCTGAAAGCTCTGCCATTGCAGCCTGTTCTTATGAACAGGGTTCTAATATTTCATCCACACATCCACACAGGTGTATGCACAGCGCTGGCATTTTGCCCCTGCTGTGATTTCAGACCTCTTTTTGAGATTGATGACTGTGTTGCACAGGTTGTTCTAATTATGTTATCCACGTCAGCATAATCTTGACTTCAGCAGAATAGCACCTACTGGCCAGAAGGTGGCAGTGTCAGACCATTTTGGACTAACAAATTACAGACTCCCTCCGATTGTGTGTTAAGACATTCATGCAAGGGGCCGTCTGAACGATGGCTTTAAATGATTTATTTTCTAATACAATCTTGATGAAAAATGACCTTTCAGAAAAGAAGTAATAAGTTTGGTCCCATTTGGTTTAAATTGAAATACAGGGTCCACTATGCAGAATGCTGCAGATCTTTTGAAACTAGCAGATTTATGAGATCTCACTTTTATGAACTCTAAAAATACACATTTAAAAGTAAAAGATTCATAGCTTTGTGCTTGGAATCTGTAAAGATGCTATAGGTGTTCGTTAGAGTCTTGAACATAGTTCTGAGCATGCAAAGTATAAAAGTAGGACAGTCTGGTCACATCACCTATGCCAGGTGTGTGGAATTATTTAATCTTGGCACTATTCACTAATTTATCATTTATATGTATATATGTGAGGCCACATGAGTTCATGTGTGCCTTGTGTGTGCAGATGTATGCAGGTGACCACAGGGGCTAGAGCAGTGGTACTTAACCTGTTGGTCGAGACCCCTGGGGCAGTCAAAAGACCCTTTCATAGGGGTGGTCTAAGATTATCAGAAAACACAGATATTTACATTAAGATTCATAACAGTAGCAAAACTACAATTACGAGATAGCAACTAAAAAAAATTTATGGTTGGGGTCACCACAACATGTGGAACTGTATTGAAGAGTCACTGCATGAGGAAGGTTGAGAACCACTGGACTAGAGGATGGCCGATACCCTGGAGTTACATACTTTGTGAGCCTCCTGATGTGGGTGCTGAGACCTGGACCTGGATCTACTGCAAAAGCAGTAAACGTTCATTCACACTCATGAACCTCTCTAGCTTCTAATAATGGTCTCTAGTCCCTGAGAAACTTAACTTACTTCCAGTGTCATTGGCAATGATCATGTGGAGAGAAAAAAAAAAAAAAAAGGTGGGAATCGGTGCTTTATCAGTCTGCTTGTCCTCTATGAGTTTTTCAAGAATTTTTTTTTCCATTGCTGTTTTCTAATTATATCAGGAACAAAAAAGTGACATCAGGCAAGCAACCACAAAAGGAGCTTTTTTGTGTTTATTTTTGTGTTTCATGGTGACATTCTGTTACAACACTAACAGACACTGATGTCTGTTACTTTATCGTTGCTACTAAACCATCCAAGGATTTCTTTTTCTTATTGTTGTTGTTTATCTTTTTTTCTTCTGACAGCAGAACCAAGCACCCCGGGCCCTAGCATTTGCTAAGCACACGTTCTACTACTGAGCTCCCCCTTCATTCTCCTCCCCCCTTCGTTCTTTCCATTATGTTGGTTGGTTTGTTTTCACTTGAAGTGTGCCTGAGCATTAGCATATACAAAGTGACAAATGACAGTACAGAACCAGGGAGTCTTCTCTGGAATATTGCAACTTGCTCAGAACTAATAAAAGAACAGTGAAATGATCAAGGAGATCCCTGGCCACTCAGTTTCACCAAATATTTTATACATGTGCTTTCTAAGACTGACATATATTCCATACCAAGGCCTTTCAGTAATGTAGTCATAGAAAATGCTGGTTAGATTTTGTCAACTTGACACAAACTATAGTCACCCAAAAAGAAGAACTCTCAACTGAAGAATTGCCTCCATCAGACTGATCTGTAGGCAAGCCTGGGAAGCATTTGATTGATGAATGATTAATGTGGTAGGGCAAGTCTACTGTGCGCAGTGCCACCCCTGGGCAGGTGGTCCTGGGGTATATAAGAAAGCAGGCTGAGCAAGCCATGGGGAGAAAAATTTAGTAAACAACACTGTTCCATGGCTGCTGCTTCAGATCCTGCCTCCAGGTTTCTGCCTTGAGTTCCTACCCTGACTTCCCTCAGTGATGGACTGTAAGCTGCAAGCCAAATCAACCCTTTCCTCCCCAAGACATTTGGGTCAGAATGCTTTGTCCTAGCAACTGAAAAACAGATAACTAGAACTTAGATATTGAATATTTCTCATGTCTTCTACCTTTTATTGTACTTGCATGATGAAAACATACAGAAGTTGACATGATCTAACCCTCTCTGGAAAGCATTTGTCAAATGGTAACTCAATTGATATGCCATCTGGAGTTACTAACTGCATAGCTCTGTGAAAAGAAGGGTGGTGATGTCTAGTGGATTTGACAGGAAAAAAAAAAGTCCTAAATAAAGTATTAATTCCAGTGGACCTTATATCTGTGGTGTGGCTCATAAATTTTACTGATGTATGGAGCATATTGAGCATTTTTGGACGGTGTTATCTGCAGTGAGACAATGCCTTAGATATGTTAATAGTTCCAACCAAAACATCTACTTACTATGTAACATTTAAGTAGTTTGCAGTGAAATCTGGAAGCCAAAATGGTGATGATCAAGAGAATGAAAGAAATTCTGTCCAACCAAAGATAATCATTTCACTTAGTTGGCCTTATGAGAATTACTATTAAGCATTAGTCAAGGGGAACCATTCTCCAGTCTGTAAGTGTGTGGCAATGTATTCAAAATGAAACAAGTCCCCTGAAAAATCTCAAAAAAGGAACAAAAAAATGATAACAACCCTCTAAGGTCTGAGGCCAGAAGTGAACTTTCTTTTTTTTTTTTTTTTTTTTTTGGTTTTCCGAGACAGGGTTTCTCTGTGTAGCTTTGCGCCTCTCCTGGAGCTCACTTGGTAGCCCAGGCTGGCCTCGAACTCACAGAGATCCGCCTGGCTCTGCCTCCCGAGTGCTGGGATTAAAGGCGTGCGCCACCAACGCCCGGCCAGAAGTGAACTTTCTGATTGAGTTAATGCATAAAAGAAAATACGTAATAATTATAAACTGAGTGTTCTGGATCTGAAATAACTGAGTGGTCCTTTGAGCTATTATTACTACACAGTGATGTCTGATACCTTGTTTTAGACTGATCTGCTTTGTCCTCTGAAGGCTTTTAATATAAGCTGTACTCATATAACATGTTTATTGGCTCAGTCTTTAATATTAATACCTGAACTGTCTAGGCAGCAGGCAGAAATGACACAAGCATCTAGAATTCTAATAACTTATATTACTAGAAATTTCCATGTGACAACACAAATTAACCCATGAAAATCTAACTAGATGGAAGACTCAGATAGCTTGCTAATACTTAGGCACCTACAACGTTGCCGAGCCAGGCTATTACAGCTCAGGGTCATTGCAGTACTTTGGCAGCCATGAGACAAAGCTTGAGACAGAGATCATGGTTGGTTGATATCTCTACCTTGGAAAATAATTGTGTATAATCTTTTGACAGTTTTCTTGATGGGTTAGCAACTGCTTTTCAATTACTGGGTAATTTAGTCTCTCTCTTTTTTTCTATGTAGACAAGAGCACTTTATAAATGTGTTTAAATTTAGCCCTGTCTTGGATGCTACTGCCCTAGACTATGCAAGTGTTTCTTTTGAGTGCACAGTGGCATAAGAAGAGAAGAGAAATGAAAAAAAAAATACAATGCTGCTAATGCCCTTTGTTTTCCTTGCCTGGGAAAATACTTCACGGCATGCTGGAAATAAACTGTGGGCATCTTCTCTCTCTCTCAGAGAGACTACCCATGGATGATAAATCTAAATTAAGCTGATTGTATCTCCTAAAATTAAAATAGCAATGACAAATGGCTCATTTTTCATACCTGTATTTACTTCTTAATTGGCTTTTTCTTCTCCTTAGGTAGGCATTAGTTAAGTTTCTAATTTCATAAAATAAAAATACCAGCTATTATTATCATGGCTCCCATTTATTTAGTATTTAGTATTCAACCATGTTTGTGTATTTGTTTGCTGATTCAGTACTAGGTGGGAACTAAGGCCAGGGTCTTGTACATGCTAGGCAGTCTGTCACTGAGCTCTTTCCACAGCATGTAACAATATTAATTATGCATTTATTATAAATAAGTCTTGGGGTCAAGCCTAGTCATAAAATGATGAACAAGTAAGTCACTTGTAGTCCTCTGATCCTAAAAATAAAAGAATCCAGTGATACTTACAGAAAAGAAAACAAATCTACCATAAGTTGTGGAAGAAAAGGATGCGATAGGTACACTGGACACAACAAACAGATCTCAGGATGAATCTAGAGTGGGTAGGAACAAACAGTCCACAAACACATGCTTGCTGTATGTGAGTTAAAACCAAGAACACCAACCCATTAAACAAGAGACACACATCCTGCTCTTAGGAAAATTATTATCCATTAGTGAAGACATACAACTAATAGATACATAGGTGTGCAATGTTAGGGACAAAGAAACGTCAGCAGTCTGGTTGAGGGAGGGGCTGTTGTAAGGAAACAGTAAAGGAAGAGATCTTGGGAGGGGATGAGATTGGTAGCCCGAGTGAGCACCGGCAAGCCGTGTGGAGATCCGAAGAGAAGTTGAGGACAGCGTGGGTGTAAAGGGCCTGCCATCAATTTATGCTTGGCAGCATTCACTGACAGTGGGAAAGCGGCTGAGGCTGAGTGAGGGCGTGATCCGAGGGCCACACTGTCGTCGGAAAGCTCGCTAAGGTTCAGGATATGTAACATTTGGAAAACATGTATTTCCCCTGATTGAGATGAAAACAACTTGAGATGATTTTGAGCAAGCAAGTAAAATCTGGTTTCAATTTTAAATGTTGGCGTCAACTGAAAAGTCAAATGCAGCTGGCTAGGATGAAAGCAAGGGATAGGGTTAGCTATCCAGGCCTTGATGGGGTACTGGGATCATGTGGAAATGTTGGAGGGTGCAAGAGGTGCTCATTTTTAAGGTCCATTTCAAATACATTGCTGGTGGAACCTTGGTGAATTCAATATGGCTCCCAAACAAAAGAAAAAAAAGACAGCCACAATGTACATAATTTTGGGGTGAGTCTCTGGGTAAAATTAGGTCATGGTATCAATTTGAGAAGTCAGTTTGGGGAGTACAGAGAATGAAGGCTAGGAGGAATGCCCGGAGTTGCTCCATGAAATCCCCAAGACTTCAGAGGCGATGACTTTGGTTGAACTCAATGAATGAGCGAGAGTCAGCTGAGCCGGTGTGAAGACATGAGGGAATCAGTTTTCACTTTACCCAGTCACTCGGATCAGCTGTAGCATTGAACTCAGATCTAAGTGACTCTGACATCTACGTCTTCCTACTGTTTAACTCCGTGTTTCTACTGACCAAAGTCAGGATGAGAAGCGTTTGCCTGTGGCCCTTGGGATCCTTTAGAACTTTTCGATTTTAAACCAAGTAGGGCAAAAAGAGTAGCACGCAAGTTCATAAACAAAGGTACCATGGGTGACATCACCTGCTACTATAAAGTTGTTTCCAGATTGACCTGTAGAGGGAACAGCTCTTCTGCTCCACCGCTCCACCACTGTGATGTTCATAATAAATGGCCACGTTTGATTATGTTCAAATATGCATGCACATCTTAGTGCACAAATGCATGTGTCTAACAACTAATGTTCTGTGTCTTAGTATGATATACTTCAGGTCATTTCTATCTTAACACCATTGATTAATTGTCTGGAAATGAAATAAAAATCCTGGCTCACAGTGAGTGTAATCTAATCTTGAATTGTTTGTACCATCTTTTGTTAAATTTGATAATCTACAGTGTTCAAACAATTCTAAAAAAGCAAACTAAATACATATGTGTGTATACACTTATATGAGTTCTTCTAGTTTGTATTTATCTATTCCTCACATGTTTCAGAATACTTAATACTCACTACTTTGGAGAAGAAACATGATGAATCTGATATATCTTCTATGTTCTAGACACATACAGTTAGAAAGATATTCCACATGCAAGTTAACACACACCCCTGGCTTTGTTTGTTTGCACACTTTTGCTCTCTTCTGTAACTGCAGACTGGACATTTGCTCTTATCTGGGCTGGAGTGTTTTTCTCCTGGATGTGCCTGTCCAATTCAATTTTATAAACTTAGGTTCTGACTACACAGTGTGCTATATAGACTTCTTTTTATAGAAGTTGCTATCTTATGCTATTTCTAAATCTTCTTTTCTTAATTTTTCTATATTGGGAGTACTGTGGGAACAAAGAATTTTTATTTAACTCTATGTACTCAGGGACTTGCTATACTGTTAACATGTAGTGTTTATGTAAGGGGTGTTTGTTGAGTGACCAAATGAATTCAGTGTTCAAATATGCTACATACCAAGGGAGGGGGAATTTTCATCATTAAATTTTCCTCAGTTAAAGAAATTAGGATAATATGTTGAGAAACAGCATTGAACAGCCATGTGACCAAGACTTTTAAACAGTTGTAGATTTGATACTAATTCTGCTTCTAACTTATAATTCAGATTCATACAGGCTTAACATAAGAGACTGCTGTTTATTTCATTAATCATATGTTGGTTTATAAGGGCCAGTGTCCAGCCTGCAGTTATAGAATAAAGCATAAATGTATAAACAGTCGAAGCCAGGGGTGTGTATGAATTTCCATGTAGAATATCTTTTGAATTGTCTGTCTAGAACATAGCAGATGTATCTGATTCATCATGTTTCTTCTACAAAGCAGTGAATAGTAGGTATGATGAAGCATGGCAGGAATAGATGAACAAACAAAAAGAGAAATAACAAGCAATGTTCCAATTTAGGTCCTACATAATCCAGTTCTCACGCAGTTCCAGTAACTTGAACACTAAGAGAGTCAGAAAAGACCTGAGGAAGATTAAAAGAAACATATTCTCTAGAAATATGCAGAAAATCATTCTGGTGATAATCAGAAAGCCTAAATCAAAGCGCCAGAAAATAAAGTTCAGAGAGTTTGATGATTAGTGTTGGAGTCAAACCAGGAGGTAGATACTGCAGAAAACAGGTATGTTGACTGACTTCTTTTTCACAAGGAAGATATTAAGGTAGCCACTAAAATTGAATGATTTCCTCAACACAGATGGAGGGAAGAGAAGGTGTGCAAACTACTTTCTGTAATCTAGAAACTTATGGAATGTTGGGAAACTGAAAAAAGTTCATTAGCTGGAAGTGCAGGGATTTAGAGATTGTTAATACTTCTCTAGGGTTGAATAGGGTTCTGTAAAATGACAAGCAATAGTTTGTGTGCAATACAGAGAGGCTGAGAGTTTACACAGTTGATGTGATTAGCTTTGTAAATGCTATATGTGACAATACAAAGAAATGCCTCAGTAGCTAGAAGGGATTCCTTATTGCTTTTCTAGCATGGGAGGATTTCCTGGCATCTTGCCCAATTAATCTTGGTGGAGTGAATGAATAAACACAATTGACCAATGGCTAGGTTAAGGGGATTCTGGACCCAAGAAAAGAGCTGGAATATTTCAGAAATTCAAGTGAGAAAAGATGAACAAATGTAAAGAGATAAAGTCAAATTTGGAAAATAAATTTGGTACAACATCAATAGATTTTGATGATGTTTTGAATGGAAATGGCAATGACGAAGAAAGAGTCTGAAAGCTTTACAGTTTCCACACTTCCTTTGTGAACACGGGAAGAAGAAACACAGTGTGAGGACGGGGAAGAAGATGCATTTACAATGAATACATTTGAGTGTGTGCAGTCCTAAGACCTAAATTAGCATGGGCCAGTAGAAAGTAAGCACTAAGAAACATTCAGTCAGATCTGCCACTTTAGAAGGCAATAGCATGGTTAGAAGTGTAAGCTGTAGCAATGGCCCCACTCAGTTCTAAAACCCCTTGATTTATCTGTTTTATCTCCTCCTATCCTTCTGTTCCCTGTTAGGATTACAATCATTTACTGAGTGTTTGTGTGTGGTATGTGCTTCTGGGTCTTTTATCTACTTATTCGCATGTTCTTCACTATTATGCAACAAGGCAGGAAATTCTTCCCATAAGAGAGAAAAGTGGACTGAGGGCAGCTGGGGATGGGAACATGAGAGATCAGGTTTGGGGGGAGATGGAGGAGTGTAATGAAAGAGACTACTGAAGGGGTGGGCATTTGGGGGCCACGTAAAAATCAGGTGCAAGAGAATCCCCCAGAAATCTATAAGGATGACCCCAGCTAAGACTCCTAGCAATAGCAGATACATATTCTGAACTGGCCATCTCCTGTGACCAGATTGGTGCCCAGCCCAATTGTCATCAGAGAGGCTTCATCCAACAACTGATGGAAAACAGATGCAGACCCACAGCCAAACATTAGGCAGAGTTTGAGGAATCCTGCAGATGAGGAGGAGAAAGGATTGTAGGAGCCAGAGGGGTCAAGGACACCACAAGAAAACCCACAGAATCAACTAACTTGGGCTCACAGGGGCTCACAGAGACTGAACTGACAAGGAGTCTGCATGGGACTGACCTAGGCACTTGGCATATATGTTACAGTTGTGTGGCTGGTGGGAACAGGGGCTGTCTCTGACTCTTTTACAGGCTATTGGGACCCTACCCCTCCTGCTGGGTTGCCTTGCCCACACTTAATACTTGGGGAGTGTTGGCAGCAGGCGCTGAACAGGCCTTGTGCATAGGCTGTTTGCCCTAAGTTGCCCTAAGGTGCCCTTTTGTTCTTCCTCTTTTCCTGTGGTCAGTAAGTCACAGGATGTTTACGATAATAGCTATTGCTGGAACATTGTTTCAAGAATCAGCTCTCTGCTTGCAGTTTTCCTGTTTGGCTGAGCTGCTGGGATGCAAATGGGAACCTGAGGACCGTACCCAGACCCCATGGAGAGTAGGAAGTAGCAGGGTATATAAGGTTGGGGGATAGTCAATAAAGTAGCTCTTTTTGGATGAAGAATCACGGTGTGTCCAGAGTGCTGTTTAACCTCGGGGTCCCTTGCCAGTTTTCAGTTCCCAGCTGTGCAGGTCGCAGCAGGGGAGGTGCTTAGTCTTACTGCAACTTGGTATGCCATGTTTTGTTGATACTCATGGGAGACCTGCCCTTTTCTGAACAGAAATAGAGGAGTGGATTGGGAGGTAAGAACAGAGGGTGGATTGGGGCAGAGGAAGGACTGGGAAGAGAGGAGGGAAGGGAAACTGCAGCTGGGATGTAAAATAAATAAGTAAATAAATTTATTAAAGAAGAGAGAGAGAAGTAACATATTTGTACAGTTGATAACTAACAAAATATCAGAGGCTATTATCTAGAAATGACAGCAGAGTTGGGATTGGAATACAAGTCTCATTCGAGCCATTAACCATGCTCTTTTTAAAAATAAATTTGTTTATTTATTTTTATAACCCAGCAACAGTATTCCCTCCCTCCTCTCCTCTCAGACCCTGTCCCCCAGCCCCCCTCTGTTCCCACCCCCAAATCCACTCCTTCTCTGTTTCTGTTTAGGAAAGGGCAGGTCTCCCATGAGTATCAACAAAACATGGCATGCTCTTTTATTTGTTTGTTTGTTTTGTTTTGTTTTTTTGTTTTTGTTTTTCGAGACAGGGTTTCTCCATGTAGCTTTGGTGCCTGTCCTGGATCTCGCTCTGTAGACCAGGCTGGCCTCGAACTCACAGAGATCCCCCTGGCTCTGCCTCCCGAGTGCTGAGATTAAAGGCATGGGCCACTACCGCCTGGCAGCATACTCTTTTATTAGGTTCATTGTCTGGGTCTCAAGACCCTTCCTTCAACCAAGACAACACTTGACTTATCATATCTTAAAGTATCTGGTGTCCATATTTGTCCCCTTTACTAGAGAGGGAGTTCTAATGAACAGGAATTGTTTTTGTTGTTGTTGTTCTGTTTGTTTTCAGTAAAATTATGTAATTAAAATGATTTTGTAAGCAAATACTCAGGGCTTGACAGAGAACTGGAACTTGCCAGGTGATTTAGGGTTAAAGCACAGAAAATGGAGACGAGAAAGGAAAAGGAGCTTTGTGCAAGATTAGCTGGTAATCCTCTGTAGTTTGCCACTCGATGCTCACTTTTCCCTCTTTTTTCTTCTTTCTAATTTTTTGTTCATCTATGAGCCTTCTGTGATTTTTCAAGATCCTTGGATCCTCTCCTTTTTTCCTACTAGTTGCAGAACATTTCCACTAAAACTTAACGTCGCCGACAGCATATGTACATAAGTGGAGTTTTTGCTTGAAGTGCATCGCTCTCTGAACTCTACTCACTGCTTTCTCTGTCTCACTGTCTCAAAGCATTCCCTGCGTTTGAAAAAGTAGGCTTCTTGATCTTGCCTTCCATTTACAGTTGCTGTTCCTGCTTTGAACAAACCACATGTTTCAGTAACAGCTGGTGAACTATTGGCATTTCATTCTTTCTGGAAAACCTATTTCTAAATATGCTCCCCACTCTCTTTGAAGTAGCTATATTGCAACCCCCTTTGCTTTTCACCTAAGTATTTTCTACGAATCTTCTAAGATTCAGTTTAAAATTTGCCATTTCCCTGGAGTAGTCACTTATAATTCTAGTTTCCCAGATCATAGACTTAGTCTTTTCTAGAAAACCTTGCCTGTGTGTGTGTGTGTGTGTGTGTGTGTGTGTGTGTATGTGTGTGTGTGTGTGTGTGTGTGTGTGTGTGTGTGTGTATGTGCTGGTAGCTGTTAACTTATCTACACTATTCTTTGTCTTCAACTTTTACAATTTATAATCATACAAAGATTCTTTCCTATACATGTAAAAATATCCCACAAACATGTATGAAAAACTCAGCGTATTTTTTAACTGGAAGAATGAACAGTTTTTTTTTTTTAAAAATAAATTGATTGTATTTTATTTCATAACATTAACATTCTGTCATAATCTGTAACTTTCAGCATTTTACTATGTGTTTTTGCTTTCTAGGATATTCTTAAATCAATAGCAGAAGCCTCATATTTCTTCTTCACCTCCTCCTTTCATCATAGTCTAATAATTATGCTCTTGGGAACATTAGAGCTGATTGTGAATCTTTGTGATGGACACTGTAGTTCTACAAAACTCTGAGTTCTGCAAAATCTACTTCCAAAGAGAATCACAAAGCAGATATAAAAGTTTGCCAAATGAGAATAAGTATGACTGGATTCAGTTTATAATTGAAATATTCTTTTACTATATTAAAAACTCCACTGATGTGTATGCCATATACTAAAGAAACAAAACCTGTACATAGTCAAAGTATAAAATTTGAGGAGTTTGGAACCCACCCAACTCCTGTGTTCCTTGCCAAAACCATGCATGCACGTGTGTGTGTGTGTGTGTGTGTGTGTGTGTGTGTGTGTGTGTGTGTGTATGTATGTATGTATGAGTGTGTGTGTCTCCATGAACCTATCATCCAACTGTGAAGAGACATGGTAAAACTGCCTTGGTGCTACATATTTCTAGATGCCTCAGATAGACAAAGCTAACTGTTTTCTTTGAGATGGCAGTTCCTGAGCACTGTGGAATTGTTCTTATATTTATATGTCATTGCTTTATTATATAAATGGAACTTGAGGCACTGTTCCTTCTTCTCTTCTAAATGATGGTATTTCAGGATGTCCCACAGCTTGTCTGATTATTTCTGTCTCTCAGCCTAGTTCTGGAGTACCAGGGCCAAGTACTCACATTTTCATCTCACATTCTTCTTTCCTCCAACATACCTCAGCAGGCCTGGTATGAGATAGTGAGTTCATGTGGGAAAGGTGTCTGATTTAGCTGTTTCACTGTCTCTGTTCTTTGGCATCTTCTGTCCCCATGTGGGTGCTAGCCTACTCAGAGTCAAAGGAAAGAGTGATTGGAGTATGATTCTTTCTCCTTATTTTTTCTTAACTTACATTGAGTTCTCTGGCAATCATGTGCACTACATTCTCTGCAACAACAGCTCATTTATGATGAGGGTCAATCTCCATTTCTCTATTAACTGCCTCTGAAGGGACAATGAAAGTAGCACTAAGTCTTGTATTTTTCCCTACTATCAGATTCTGCCTACTTTGTTTCTAAGGGAAATTTTCAGTCACTGGCCCTCTTCTCTGCCCTCTCTCCCCCAAGCAGCTTACTTTTCAACGTAGGCTCTTTCAGCCTCGCTCTTTTGTTCTTACTTCTTATGAGACTATCATACTCATTTGAGGTGGCAGGAGGAAAAGCCAGGTCATCTTATCTGATGGCCATCTCCTTAACGAAAATTCTCTTCATGAATCTCTAGACTTTCCTTGTTCTGAGTGAGGAAGAAGTCAGGAAGGAGTCAGGAAGATGGAGCACATTAGCAACTCCTTGGTAAGTCATTGGAAGTCTGTTTAGTTCTATCCTCAAATAGTGTTGGAGCAGCCATTCATTGTCTTCAGAGCTAATGATTTTGGTAAAATTTCAAGACAGTAGGAAAGCCCTAATGCAAATCTTATGTAATTATTCCTTTATTTCTCTGAGTTCCTTTAGCCCATAGCACAATTCCAAATACATCAGACCCAATGTAAAAATGAGAGAGTATTAGTCAAATAAATAGCACATTCCAGGCAAAAGAAAATATTTTCGTCTCAACATAATTAAAATTTTATTGTAAGACAATGGAGATTTTGTTTACTTAAGCAATTAATCTAGATAAGCCTTTTCTTAGCCATCATAATTTGTATTCATTGTAAAACATTTCCTTGGGATTATTGTGAGTAACATAATGACATCATGAGATCTCAAGGCACCATTTCTTTTCTTTTTATTTGACTGGGAACCTGAAGATTTTCCACATAGATGTATTTCCACTTTTCCATGTGCAATGTGAAAAGAAATAGTCTGCCCTGAAGTAGGATAGATAGACTCTTTGGAGATAAAAATAAATAATTCAGAATCTCCCATTCATGTGAACCTAAAAGTCTAGGATCTGGAAAGTATTAATCTGGGCCCTGAATAGATCAAATGGCAATGTGAAAATATTTATTATATAAAATAACAGTAGAATTTTCTGATAATAGTAGTGTGTGGATGTGATGCAGATGTAGATTATAGGTATGCATACACACAGACACACACACACACACACAGACACACACAAACCCACTTATACACAGTGGGAGATGTCTATTCCCTACAGAAATGACAAGTGTGATTAAAAGGCAGGCAAAACTTCTGTGGTTCCCTAGGTTTAAATGAATTATTTATGAACCTATTTACACATTATTACTATTTATTATTTTTACTTAGCAATATACATATTAAGAAATTCAAAGCTAATTTGTGCCTATGAGTCAACAAAATCACCATGGAATACTGTCTATAAAAGTTATTTGACCATATCAATAGCTTATTTTCATGAAAATATTTCACAAGTATAGTGACTAGGTCACCAACAGAAAGAAATCTTTTAAATTTCATTATCATTTAGGGTAAATAATTTTCTTAAATCATGTTTTCTTTTCTATCCTATTATAGTATTTGCAGTTAAAGTCATAATTGTGTTTGTGAGCAAATAGCAGATCTCACTTGTTAATAATGAGAACAGAAGACAGAAATTAGTCAGACAATTTAGGGATAGGGACCTTGATTTGTGTGTTTGGTCAGAATCCAGAAACATTTTTGGTTAACCCTATGTCTCTTAGATGCTCTAGAAAATCCCCACCCCCAGGACATCTGTAATTGAAGGGCAGGCAGAAGTTGATGTCTATAATCTTAGGTGGGTGCCTGGGGGTCCTGCCCTTCTTCCTCTGAGACAAATGAATCGTTCTGTCACCATTACCACAGATATGGTGGCATTAGCATCTTCTTTCGGCTTACTTTGTTGACCTGACTACAGGCCCAAGGTGTTCTAGAATATTTCAGTAATTGCTGCTCCAAGATCGCTGCTGTTCATGTCAGGCCGGGAGGAAACTGCTTCACTACAACAGATTTTGTCCAGAGCAGCATATGATGAATGACTATAATAGAGCAGACTAAAAATCACAGAGAGAAAATAAAAATGAATTAATAAAAGGAACTACAACTTTCCAGTAAGAAACAGCTTTTCTTTGTTGTTCTTTGCTATGACAACTAAAACCTATAGACTCTACTTTCTTCTCTACTGCCTAATTTGTGACAACTTTTGCCTTGTCCTTCATGCTCTAAATCCCAGAGAGAGCCTGTGTTACAGCTCGGAAGAGAAAGGTATCCTGGTAGTCAGAAGCCAAGGAATACCTATAAGTGGTACAGCTTGGAAGAGAAAGCTATTCTGGCAGCCAGATAGTTATAGCTATACCTA